>JAJJWW010003324.1:600000-811922 GCA_023531295.1 Papaver armeniacum
AAATTTCTCGTAATAAAAATAAATATGCGAGAAGCAAGAATTGATCCCGCGACTGCTGCTTGCATTCATGCCTTCGACCAACGTGCCGGTCCTCTATGCGAAATGTTTGTGCGAAATAATCACCCACTTTCTTATGTGCGAAATATCCATGCGAAATTATCAAAGGCCACACGAAAAATACACGTTCGTTGGGATTTGAACGCGCGACAATGAACTCATTAACTTCGTAGATGACCAATTATGCCGCCTCTTGGATGTGAAAGAATGAAACAATATTGCGGAATTATTCATTTTTTCGCCCTCTGTAAAAAGAAGAAAACTATGCTCGCAGGCGAATTCGAACTTGCGACCACGAACGCACATACTATTTTCTGGATCAACTGTTCAAGAACCTCTCTGCGAAATTAACGCATAACTTTTTTCTTTATTCTTTTATTCGCCATTGAAAATGAGAAGAAAATTAAAAATATGTATGTGTGCGAAGTTGAACCCATGACCTATTGTGTGTTTTCTCAACCTTGAACCATTTGTTCTAGTATTCGCTTGTGACAAAAACCGCAGCGTATGCCTCTTATGTGCACTTCGCCCTTCCTTAATTTCTTTCAATAATTTTCCTCTTGCTTTTTCTCCTGAACATGGAAATCTTCTATTGAAACCTTGTTTTTCTTCCCTGAAAGTGTAATTTCTTCCATGAAATTTCCATTTTTGAACCTAAACTTTGTATATCTAGAAAAATATGAACAGTAGCTAATATTCATGGAAACTTCTTGAACCAACAAGTTACAGGAAGGATAAATCCTTTACTCCTCCCTGTTTCTAGCGCCAAAAATATAGTTGCAGGAAATCCCACAACTAACACCCCTTGTGATATCATGATAATAATTTCTAGATCTAAACTTATTTGATATGAAAATGAAGATAAAAGTGCTAAAATTATAACGATGGACACAAGGATTTTTTTACATGGTTCGATCAATGTGATCTACATCCATGGTTCTTCACTATGATTGTTTGAATTACATGAGTATTACATTTAGAATCTCCATTAATGGATATTTGGTAGAGCTCTAGATCTAGTTTTTGGGAAGAAGATGATAAAGAAAATAAATCTCTCCTTACATAAATGTGTCTCCCTCTTTCACAAAAATGTGTCTCCCAAAATATGTCTCTCTCCTGTCTTTCTCTTTATATAGGTGTTTACATGATGGATGACAGCTCACATATAGTGGAGTACAGCTCATATTGCCTCATGCTCCCGCTACGTTCTCTCAGGCTCCCGTTACGTTCTCGCAGACTCTTACTACATTCTCGCAGGTTCTTGCTACCTTCTCGCAGACTAAGGAAATGAATGCATCTCGCACACTAACAAATGTGTTGTGCGATATTTTGATCCTACATAAGGTCTAGATGATGCCACCTACCAGGGAAGGGTTTGGTGGAAAGGGTTCAGGGATATGCAGCAGCTTCGGTAGTAAAGCCACTCACAGCCTCCACTGTAATTATTACTTAACCCGGATTCCTCTTGCATTTTATTCGCATAATCGCATTATTCTTCTTCTTATAAAAAAAAAAAAAAAGACATCTGCAGAAGGGGATATTGTCCCCGTCTGAATCTTTGTGATTATAAGAGTGACTGATGTATGTCAGATGTAAGAATAACATTGTATTTTTTCGACCCTGCTACTCCCACTCACACCCCCACCATTTGCCGCGGGAAAGATTTGGTGGAAGAATTTCGAGGTATAAAGTATTTTCGGTATTTTCTTTACTTGTTTCTTGTCTGTCAAATTGGTGCCCTTATCTTAACTTCGTTTCATTATCATTTGGATTTTTGTAATGGGTTTTTGAGTTTGCCCCCTAAACGAATTAGTAATATAGCTTTCCCCCTTAAATTGATAATACTAGCAACTTGCCCCCTAAATGTTAATTTCTGTCAAAAACGCCCCTAACCATTACGTGTGCAGCCCACTCATGTATATTAACCCTCAAATACGCATTGTACCCTCAAGTGGTCGATTATCGATTAAAAAAAGTGGGAATTATATAAATGCCCCTCCTTCTTATGGGCTTCAAAAATACTCTTGTCCACTATATTAATACCCCTAATCTAAAAACAAGGAAATTTAATTAGAAGATATTTCCTTTAATACCCCTAATCTATTCGATACTTCTTCTTCTTCATTACTAAAAACCGAAACTCATCTTCTCATCTCCGCCAGTACATCTTCAGAGTCGCCACCACCTCCACCGATCTCGTCATCAGTTCCGGCAGCAGCTCTTATGCTTCCAGCAAATCCATCACAAGCAGCAGCATCACCACCTGATTTAGATCGATTTAACGGCAACATCTCCCCGTATTCCTTTCGCCTCCACCATCATGTCCTCCACGATTAGCAGTAGATCTATCACCGAGTTATTGTTCGATTTCAACTTATTTCAACATTTTATTGTTCTTCATCTTCTTAAGTTGATGAATGATTTTCCAGATTCAGAGATCAACATATTTGATTTTTTGTATTCGATTACATAGTTTTATCGTTATTTCTGTGTTCGACTTCCACTGATTTCATCTTAATTGTTCTCCATCTTTCTAGGTTACAAGATTGATTTTCCAGATTCATTGAAGCCAGATACTGTTGCAGTGTGTATGATTTTAGAGTTGAAGTTCTTCGAATTATTGAAGCTCAAAAAGCAATGATGATGGTGGTGGTGATGGTTCTAGTGGCGGCGGTGGTGGAAGAGGTATGTGTTGGAATCTGTTTTTGTTTTGAAATTTGGGGTTACATCAGAAACTTTTTTTTTATAGTGATTCCAATTGAGATTTAGGTTCGTTAAGTCTTGAAGATAGTGGTGGTTATGGTTGTTGTGGTGTTGGTGGATATTCTGTCTTTGGTGGTGTTGGTGATCTTTGGTGAGGTTAGAACGATGAATTTTGATGATGGAGATTGTGTTGGTTGTGGTTGGAATGATTAATTAAAGTTGTTCATGAAGATAATGGTGATTAAGGTTGTTTGTGGTGTTTGAAATGTTGTACGCTTGGCGGTGGTGGTGGTGAGGTTGGACGACAAGTTGTTGAATACTACTCCATCAACTATTTAGGGAGTCAACAACGAATGTTTGTGTATCAACAATGGAAAAATGGAATCAACAACCAATATTTGTGTGTCAACAATAGAAATTGATCTTAGTGTAAGGAGTCAACAACAAATATTTGTGTATCAACTATAGAAATTGACCTTAGTTTAGGGAGTCAACAACCAATGTTTGTGTATCAACAATAGAAAAATGGAATCAACAACCAATATTTGTGTATCAACAATAGAAATAGATCTTAGTGTAAGGAATCAACAACAAATATTTGTGTATCAAAAATAGAAAAATGGAATCAACAACCAATATTTGTGTATCAACAATAGAAATAGATCTTAGTGTAAGGAATCAACAACAAATATTTGTGTATCAACAATAGAAATTGACCTTAGTTTAGGGAGTCAACAACCAATGTTTGTGTATCAACAGTAGAAAAATGGAATCAACAACCAAATTTGACAAATATTTTTGAACTTTTGATTTTTTGGATCCACTTGGTTGTTGACACCTAATAGCGGCGGCGGTGGCGGCGGCGGTTGTATTTAGTAAGTGGTGGTGGTGGTGGAGTGGAGGTGGCGGTGGTGGAATGTTATTGGTGGTTGTATTTAGTAAGTGGTGGTGGTGGTGGTGGCGGATTGGTGGTGGTGGTGGAGTGGTGGTGGCGGCAGTGCTGTTGGTGGTGGTGAAATGAAATAATAGAAAAATCTATTTTTTAATGGATAATATTTTTAAATGGAAAATAATATTGTAAGTGAGGGTATTAAGGTAATCTATTTTTTTATTGGATAAGGTATTGAAATGATAGGGGTATTTATATTGTTGTATAAGGGTATATTTATTGGGCGTCAAAACTAAGGGTATTTAATAAATTTACCCTTAAAAAAATTGGCAGCTGCAAACTAATCCACCGATTAAGGTCAGTCCATCCATCAAAAGTAAAATAATGTTGCTTTGACGGTCGAGCCTAGCCTGTGTCGGTTCGTTGGGGGACATTTACTGATCTGCACTGGGTTCATTCAAACAATTAAACTTAATTTGACCATTGTACATCCCAATTTCTTCGATAAGATCTATTAAATTGACAAGTATTAGTCTAACAAATTAATATAAAAACAAAGAAAACAAAAAAAAAAAGTAATTGAAAATCGACAATCAATCAGGTTCGAGATATGTCTTCAAAAGAGATTCGCTCTTAAACAGTAAATCCATACTGAGTTCTTCCAACAAAAGATTACTTATCAAAAATCCTCGGAATCCTTCAAGTCCAACAAGAACTCCAACGAACAAATACACCCACCGATATTCATGCTTTCTCTCCTAAAGAAGAAAATGACGATGGAGGATTTTTTTTTTTTGTTATGTCCGCTGCAATAACCGACGATGGTAGTGTAGACGGCGAATAAGAGATGTTTTAGAGGAAAAATGCATGTTATGATGATGGAGCAGACAGTGGAGATCCCAAACTCGGTGATGGAGAAGATGTTGTCGGAGACGGAATTTATGAATCGCAGAACTGAAACCCTAAACATTACTCCCTCCGTCCCACTAATAAGTGACCTAGTTACTTTTAGATTTTGTCTCACCATTAAGTGACCTATATCACTAAACAAGGAGATATTCCTAAAATTATCCTTTTAATTGATTATAAGAAATATAAGAAATATGCATAATTTGATAGTCATGTTTATATTCGTTACGTAGGTGTTTTAAAATGCTTTTTAATGGTACGAAGTTTGCGAACATCCGTGGTGTAGTTTGAGAGATAAATCATTTCAAAATTTCATTATTTATTATCCATAAGGGTATAATTGTAAAAAGTGCTTAAAAATACTTTTCCCCTTGCTTGCCTTAAAAATTGTGCAAACTTGAACTAGGTCACTTAATAGTGGGACGGAGGGAGTATTTCTTTTCAAAAAATTTAAGAGATGAGCCATATCCGGGCGTGAGGGTAAAATGGATATTCGATGGTTAAATACACACAAGTGGATCGTACGCGCACGACCTAAGGGCATATTTGGCAGAAATTAGCATTTAGGGGGCAAGTTGCTAGTATTATCAATTTAGGGGGAAAGCTACATTACTAATTCGTTTAGGGGGGGCAAACTCAAAAACCCCTTTTTATAAATAAAATGGGGTTACCGAAGCCTTTCTTAAAAAATAAAATAGAAAGTAAAAAATAAGAAAAAATTACAGAAAATGGGTTATATGGACAGAAACCCATCAAACCTGGTCGATATGGACGGGCAAAATATTGATCTGGGTCAAATGGACGAGAGACACATCATTCTAAAACAGACTACTATACCCTCCACCTAATCTTCATCTTCTTCCGATACAAAAAGGAAAAAGCTTCGTAAATTTCACTTTTATTTTAAAACTTAGGTTTCTTCTGCACTATTCCCACCGCCACCACCATCATCGTCATCGTAATCTTCTTCCCTTCCATTATTGACACCACCAATAACATCTCCACTACCGCAAAACACCAACGCCACCATCAACAACATCAACTTTCTCCACCGCCATAACCTAAATCATCACCACCACCACCTTCTCTACCACCACCGTCGACACTCGTCGTGTTTCTCCAAAACCATCGTCAACAGCACCACCAATCCACAAAGAACTCCGAAAGGCAAGAACAAGGAACGTAAACTTGAGCAGTAGCAACGTTTTCAACTCGACGATCAGCAGGTACTACAATCTCCAAAGATGAGCACAAACTTGATTCACATGCTAAGAACTTAAAACCTTTTCTCCTGATGGTAACTACCTTTAGGGTTAGAGTTACCACTTTTCTAATGGTAAACTTATGTGTGATATCGGTGGGAATCACGTCTCTTTCTAACACATGCTAGAGATGCTTATATAGGGTCCAAACCCTAAAGGAATATGGAACCCTACCGGACTTGCCACATACAATATGGGAGACCACATTCGGATCCAACCCGAATATCTAACATCTCCCACTCGCACATAGTGTGTGTGGATTGTACCGAGAAGAAAGAAAAGTTCATATCGGTAAATAGCCATCCACCAGTCGAGGTACTCGCATTTTGGGAGCTCCATACTAGCGGCTCGATATGAGTCAGCATAGAGACATCAACCCTTTAAGAAAAATGTTTGTATCTCGTAGTATCCTAGGTCCATCAAAATCTCATTGGTCTAGACTACTCTGATCCCTCATAGAGCTAGTCTAACCCTCATGCTAGCTTATTGTAAATACATTCATACTTGTGTTGCAACTCCAGCAAGACAATTCAAGTTGTCGACTGTGAATATAAAAAATTCATGAGTTTGATGACCTTCCTCTCGCCCTATTGCCATGAAGTTTCAGAATCAACTGCTTTCCCAGATATGTACCCTTTAAACCGGATCATCCATGGCCACAGGACACATACTAAAGTAGCAATCATCGAATCTTTACTTAATAACAAAGTCAAAAGTCGTAATGTTACCTGTGTATAATCTAATTATCATACGGACTCACATGGTGAGAAAAGCGGGGAACTATTTTCGCACCTCCGTAGTGGTCGCAAGCACGCATAATATGAAAATGCGCTAGAGTGGAGTTTTACTTGTCTACACAAGTATATGTCACAAACTCTTACACTCTACAAATCTTGACTTAGTCGCAACTCTTGCGCCTAACCCGAAATTTCTATTGCTCGCTTTCAACAAGCGTCGTGAAAGAGATTTCTTATTTGGCTATCCTTTAAGGTATGATGAACAGTAGGTACATTCATCATCAATCTTCACTATATAAATCTCATCTTGGTATTGCCAAGGTGATGCATCATCTCATCTTTGCTCGCTCTCATTAGCGCCAAAAGGTGACTGCTTATGTTAGTAAGCCAGTCCATACCTGGTGACATATCAATCAATTTTTGACATAATGCATTCTTTATGCATCAATGTCAGCGTGTATATCCATGCCCATAAGTAAATAATTAATCACAACAATGATCCATTATCAAATTTTATTGATTATTAATAAATATCCATAAAACATATGCATCTACGATCATCATGTCTTAAAAAAAATGAAATAAATATAGAGACATCCATTACCACCTACGTAAACCTAACGCTCTAACATGAGACAAGAGAACATCTCTTGGTATATGTTTAGTAAGGGGATCAACTATCATCAATTCTGTAGGCATGTACTCCAAAACTATTTCTTTCTTCGCAAGAGTGACTCTAATAAAGCAACACCTACTATCAATGTGCTTAGTCTTTCCATGGTACTTTGGGTCTTTTGCATAAGCAATCATTGATGTGCTATCAGTGTGAATTTTCACCGCATCAGTAGCGTGAGTGACAAATTCAAAACTCTCAAAGAACCTCCTTAACCAATTAGATTCTTGTACTGCAGCTTGACAAGCTACAAACTCAGATTACATTGATGACATAGCGACAATTGATTGTTTCTTACTACTCCATGTGATGGCCCCGCCATTTAGCAAGAAAGCATACCCGATGTGCATTTTTGCTCTTCCATTTCGCCATTCCAGTTAGCATCACAATAACCACTGAGACGTAGATCTGAACCCATGAGGTCGCTCGTCCCTTTGAGATACCTCAGTATCCTCTTGATTGCTTGACAATGCTCAAAACCGGGATTCGACTGTTACCGACTAACTAATCCAATAGCATAACATATATCAGGCCGAGTACACATCATAGCATACATCAGGCTCCCAATTGCGTTGGAATAGGGTACCCGCGATATCCTGTATTTCTCTTCAGGGGTATTAGGGCACATCTCAAGGCTTAAGTTCCGACCTTTAGCAACTGGTGTGTCTATGGGCTTGCAATCTTTCATGTGAAATCGCTCAAGAACCCTTTTAATGTATGTCTCTTGTGACATACCTAAAAGTTTATTTGAACGATCTCTAAGGATCTTAATCCCGAGCACATAGCTTGCTTCTCCCATGTCCTTTATCTCAAAAGTTGAGGACAACCACTCTTTTATGGTGACAACAATTTCCATGTTACTTCCAGCTATAAGGATATCATCAACATATAAGGACAGGATAAGGAAACCTTTATCGGACCGTTTAACGTACACACAATGGTCTTCCTCTATCATCGTAAACCCATTGGAAATAATGGCTCGATCAAATTTTAAATACCATTGTCTAGATGATTGTTTTAGGCCATAAATAGATTTTTGGAGCTTGCAAACTTTGCGCTCTTGACCTTTAATCACGAAGTCCTCTGGTTGCTCCATGTAAATTTCCTCATCTAGTTCTCCATTGAGAAATGCAGTTTTAACATCCATTTGATGAAGTTCCAAATCCATATGTGCGACAATAGCTAGCATAAGGCGTATCGAGGCAATTCTCACCACAGTGGAGAAAGTTTCTTTGTAGTCAACACCATCATGTTGGGTGTAGCCTTTCACCACAAGGCGAGCCCTATATCTTTCATCTAAACCATCCGCATTTCGTTTGATTTTGAAAACCCATTTGTTTCCAATATCCTTGTGCCCTTCTGGGAGGTCAACGTATTGCCACACACCATTTATCCTCATTGATTCTATCCCTTCTTTCTGTGCAATAATCCATTGACATAGAATCTTTAAAATTCTTAGGCTCCGCGTCATCATGTGAACAAACTGATAAGTGCATATTTCACATATATTTGGTGTTAATTCCATGCTAGTATTTGTTGGTTTTCTTGCAAATTATTGTATATTACGCTTGTTTTCTTTTATTTGTGTTTTGTTAGGGAAATCATCCAAAAGAAGTGAATTTGTACTTAATTGTGCAAGAAAAGAAGCTAGCTATAAGTGGAGAAAGGCCAAAGACCAAATGGAACTCGTTCAAATACAAGATTTCTACTTTTCATTGTGTAGAGGACGATAAGGTGAAGACAATGGCGAAAGAACGGAGTCATTCTGAGTTCGTATGAAGAAGTTATGAGCAAAACAAGAACTTGGAAGACTAAGGGCTAAATGGTCATTTCAAAGAGAAGTGTTATTGGCATCCTCACTTTGATCGTTAAGGGGCACTTCCTGCTAAGGGGCATTCAAGTTTTAAAGGAACTGCTATAGGCGATTAGGTCTTTTACAAAGGGGGAGCATAAATTCAAAAATCGATGAAGGCACCTAACATATTTGCTCGGGGCACTTCGTCTTCTTGTTCTTAAACGAGAACACGGGAATGGCAGACGGAACTCGATGATCATGATGATCACGATGGCGATGGATTTGATCAATAGTGATTCTCAAATTTGAATACATCACCGGGTTCGGGGAGGATGATATGAATCTTGGGTAGGAGTCCGATTTCAAATCGAGGGGCTCGGTGAGTTCGGGGAGATGATGATGCTATGATCGTGATGATCAAGATGATGGTGGATTTTGGAGAAGAGACATTCGAGCTTCTAAGGGCATCATTGGGTTTCTGAAGGTGAGACGAAGCTTGTGTAAATGACTGATTCCCATAAATCAGTGGTGCTCGAGTATGGGGAGAAATCAGAAGAAGAACAGGATGCTGGAGCTGCTCGTGATCGGTATGCATGGCAGTGATGGATTTGATCTGTGGTGTTCTCGAGAGAGTAAGGCGATGAGACACGGATGGAGTTATATGATAGAAGAAGTGATGGGATATCTTTCTTGCTCGAGTTGTTGGTTGTTGAGACGAGCATGGCGCGATGAACATAATGGAAGTTGAAGAACAGGAACGATGGAACCGATGGTGATCGAACTCGACGGAATAATGGAGTCATTCTTTGTCATGGGACTCGAGGGCTGAGAAAAGCTTGGATGTAGCTCGGGGCAAGAATCAGAGAAACATGGAGCTCGAGTTTGCAGCTGTTGGCAGAGTCGACGGAGTTAATGGAACTGAGTAATGGCTTCTGCCATTTGTTGAATGATGACATCACCATGGGACCCACGTGTGATGATGGAAGCCCAAGAGTCGTACAAATCCGAAGAAAAGAGGGAACAGACAAGCACGTGGTGGGGCTATATTTGTGGTACTTCTGCGCAAGCTTCTGACGCATTTTGGAGAAGTCAGGATTTGGTGTGAAACGGTGCATCGAAGAAGGATAGATCAACGGTGTAGATGAATACATATGAGTTCCCCAGGAGATCGAATGGATGAGGAGGCATGTAGACATTTCTAAAGTACGACTTGCCTGCACCGAATCAGCACTTGGATAAACTTCACCGACTTTGCTATCTTTATCTTAGACGAATTTTGTGGATCCGCTAGGGTATTGGAAGCCTATAAATAGCTACCTAAACCAAAAGAAAGTAAGAACTTCTTCTTTTATTATTTCTTTGGTAGTTATACAATTTTGGAGAGACAATTTTTTAGAGGAGAGAAATACAACTTTTGGGAGGAAAAAAATACAGAGAAAAGGAAGAGAGGAAAGGTTTTATTTCATATCTAGGGTTAACCCCATTAGGGGGAAACCAATCTATTTTCTTCTTCTTCTATATATATTTTTATGGATTTACTGGAAAGGTTTTATTTCATATCTAGGGTTAACCCCATTAGGGGGAAACCAATCTATTTTCTTCTTCTTCTATATATATTTTTATGGGTTTTAGTAAATCCATGAATCTATTTTCTTCTTCTTATATATATATTTTTATGGGTTTTAGTAAATCCATGTGTAGCTGAATTTTTACTGATTAAGGTATGATTTCAAAGTCCTGGTTTATGAAACTTTAATTCTTTTTACAAATTTATTTTGAGTTTAATTTTCTTGTCGATTGTCTTTATTATTTTTAGTGTCTAAGATTACTATTGGGTTATTCAACTGGCCATTTGAATTAACTTTGGTAGTAATTCTTCTACTAGTATTGGGATTGGTGATACGTGTAATAGTCACTCGTTCCTTACATAAGTAGTACATCGCAAAAGCCGACAGAGGTATTACGTTAAGCAATTGTGTATAGAGATGACACTAGTAAGCGGACCGATCTTATGCGTCGTCGATGCTAGGATCAACCTAATTCACAAAACGTAATGCATCTGTGGGTTACATCTTGAGAGCTTATTCATGGTGGCTCGGATGGATAGAATCGGTAGTCGAGCGCTTAGTATCCGGTGGCAACAGGAATTCCGAGGATAGCAGAGCTTATTGCTATTCTACGGTTGGTGATATAGAAATTCTACAAGAAATAAACAAGTACTTTTATTAAGTTTCTTTCCAGTGACGGCGAATGATTCCTTAATCATCTTTCTTTTATTTGTTATTCTTTTCGTTTTACTTTAAACCAATCCCTTTGTATTTTATCTTATTTTGTTGAACTAAATAACATTTCAATTACACAGCTCTCTGTGGGAACGATCTCTTACTACCGCTATATTACCAGTTAATTAGTGGGAAATATCTTGAATAATTTGTTGTGTAAACGACGCGCATCACAAACCTTGAAACTTTCCCCCTCAATCTGAAAATGACGACGAGGGACTTTTCCACGTTCACTTCTCCGAGATTGGGGATCCTGATTTGATGGAGCCAATACATTATCAGGTGGAACACTCCCACTTTCCCTAGGAGAACGAGGAATTTCTTCGCTATTCTCAACTATACGAATTGGTGCGTCTTCCATTGAATCTTCCATCTCAAAGAAGCTAAGATCCCCCCTACCTCGTTTCTTCTAGGAAAATCATGTTCTAGGAAATCTGCATCACGTGACTCAATCTCAGTTACACTTCCATCAGGCTGCTCACCAATGAACACATGGCCTTTTGAGTGATCAGAATATCTGATAAAGATACACTTTTTCGCTCGAGGGCCCAGCTTCCCATACCGATGAGAACTATTGTGTACATATGCAGCTGAACCCCATGGTCGCAAATTACCCAATTTAGGTTTTCTGCCGGTCCATAATTCATATGGGGTGGAAGGCACTGACTTCGAAGGAACACGATTAAGGACATAGGCAGCAGTCAGTTATGCATCTCCCCAAAAAGAAATAGGAATATGAGCTTGCGCCATCATTGACCTAACCATGTCTAACAAAGTACGATTCCTTCTCTCTGCTACACCATTTTGTTGCGGAGTACCAGGAATAGTCAATTGTCTCAGGATCCCTTTTTCTTCACAATACCCTTTGAATAGGTCGAGATAGATACTCGTGCCACGATCGGTTCCGAGAGCCTTAATGCTCTTATTTAGTTGATTTTCCACTTCGCATACATAGCGTCTAAAGCGAGTCCAATGCTTCGACTTGTGGGATATCAAGTAAATATGACCATATCGCGTAAAGTCATCTATGAAAGTGATGAAATAAGAGGCTCCATGTCTTGCCTTAACGTTCATTGGGCCACATATATCAGAATGAATTAATTGCAAAGGCTCAGAGGCCCTTTTGGCTGTCCTAAACGGTTTTCTAGTGGCTTTACCTGCAAGACAATGTTCACAGGTAGGCAAAGAGACTTTAGCGATGGGGCCTAAAAGGCCTTCTATAGCTAACCTAGTCATCCTTTCTTGTCCGATATGACCTAATCTAGCTAGCATGCCAAATCACAGTATCATTATTAACATCTGAGGAAGACGCAACTAATGAAATAGATTTATTAGCATCATAAGAACTAGAATTGTCAATATCCAAAACCATAAAACCCAGTTGCCAAGAAAATCTTAACAGAATTACCTTCAAAAAGAAAACTAAAGCCTAAACGCAACATACTATTAACTGAAACTAAATTTCGTCGAATATCTGGAGCATAAAGACATCACAGAGGATTAAGGTGCGCCCTTGTCGCAAATTTAGCATATAGGTACTGATGCCAAGTACTTCTATGCTAGTTGTGTTCCCCATATAAACTTTCATGCTCCCAGCAGGAACTCGACGATAATCTAGGAACCCATCTCGGTCCCTCGCTACATGGTCGGTTGCTCCCGAATCTACAACCCACAAATGAGGAGAATGAGCAACTAATGCTTGACTAGAAACAAAACATTCATAGCGAGGAATGGGTTCAGAAATTACCTTCTTTGGCTCAGTGCATTCACGAGCAAAGTGTCATTTCTTATCACAGTTAAAGCATTTCATCTCTGCTTTGTCTTTCTTACCAGCACACTTGCCTCTTTTGCGCTTAGGAGAGTTGGTAGTGGATGGCCCAGATCCATCACGAGGATCTTAGCAGAAGAACCCTTACCCCTCTTGTGCTTAGAACCATTGGTCTTCTACGAAACAGATTCAGCAGCGAAAACAAAATTGTCAGTCTTAGCAGCTTCCAAGCGCTCGACTTCTAGTTCCACACGACGAGAAATATCCTCAAAAGTGCGGACATTATCATTATGTGTCATGTTTTGCTTCATCTACTCCCAAGAGTTAGGTAACGAACGAATAACAACTTGTACCTGTTGTTCATCTGTCAAGTGATGACCTGCAGCCTCAAGTTCGCGTATCATTGACGATATTTTCCTCAAATGTTGCTTTATTGTAACATTCGGCTTCTTTTGACAAGTGTCAAACTTCATAGTTAAAGCGCGCAACTTAGCCACAGAGGTAACTCCAAATTTCTGCCTGACTGCCTCTAGCATGTCATGAGCAAACTGGTGGTTCTCAAACTCGCCAATGAGATCATTATGCATTGAGCTCAGGATCATATGACGAGCACTGCGATCCTTCTTAATTCATTCCTGGTAAGCCTCGAGGTTGTGACGGTGTTGAACCGTCGTAACCTCCTCAGGCCGAGTCATCACATGCTCAGTTATTTCCTGCAGCCCATCATCATTCAAGAGAAAAACGATCTTTCGGCGCCAGATATTATAGTTGTCGCCATCAAGTTTTTCTCCCTTGTTCAAATCAACAATGATGTTCTTGGAACCCATTTATTCTAACATAGCATGCGAAAAAAATGAAAAAAGGATATTAAACTTATGGCACTATACACATATTCAAAGATAACTTTGCAACATAATCTAAATAAATAGCAAAACAACATTACAAGTCGCAAGATCGAAAAATCGTTAAACTCCTAATCATCTATCGCGCCACAAGTAATATTTTCTACATCTATTTAATATATGCGCAAGTTAATGGTTTTTTGGAACTAAACAAAACTCAACCAAACAACCTCCCACTCAATTGTTTTAACATGTTATTCAATCAAGATAATAATTCAATCAAACATGTTATCAAGCCAAGATGATTATCTAATCAATCAACATGTTATCTAGACATACAAATCAGCAAGATATGAATTCAATCCAGCACCATACATGTTGTATATTAAACAAATTAGACAATCACAACATAGAACCATTCACATGTTAACATGGATAAAGTGATTAACCATATAATTTCAAAGAAACTCTATCATGTGAATCTAATTAGGTTCTGAAAATAGTTTTATTGAATTCGGAGCGTCGAAAAACCTTTGGGTACCAAAATTGGAGCTGATCCGACAACCACAAATGGAGATAAAATTAAAAAAAAATAACCAGGGCCGAACCGCGGGCTGACCCGCCGGTCTGGACCGCGATCTGAACCACATGTCTGGACCACGAGCTGACTCACCTGTCTGGACCGCGAGCTGATCAGCCAGTCTGGACCGCAAGTTGAATCGCCGATCTTGACTGGGTTGACTCGCCGATCTGGATTGGGTTGACTCGGTTAATGTTCATCATCTTCTCCAAATTTCTAGCAGCGTACATACGCGCATGGCCAACTTCGGGGAGATGATATCTCACTCATACAAGCTCCGATTCAAGCAAATAATATGTCAAATGAAAGGTCTCAGAGAGAACTATCTATATACATTAATTTTAATTAACATGGATCGACATATATACATCAAAACAATCATCAAACCACTGCTCACAAACATGATATAAAACTAGGGTTTTGCTATATCTCTCAAACCACACGTTCAAACGATACAAAACTTTCCAGGAGATTATTTTAATCAATAATGAACATACCCAATTAAATATTTCAAAACAAAACACCCTTATCAAGATTCAAAATATTTATACATCCATTAATGATTTTTAGCTTAAAAAACAACAAGAACCCTAATCATGATACTATCATGTTATCAGCAACTTTCAAGCAACCAAAGAAAGTTATATCAAGCACGAAAACATAGCAAACCAATAGCTCACGATACCAATATCATAGATTATACGATTAAAGCGGAAGCGGGTATCGGTAAATACCTTGTTGTTGAACTCCGAAAGGCAAGAACAAGGAACAGAAACAGCAGCAGCAGTAACAACGTTTTCAACTCGACGATTAGCAGGTACTACAATCTCCAAAGATGAGCACAAACTTGATTCACATGCTAAGAACTTAAAACCTTTTCTCTTGATGGTAACTCTCTTTAGGGTTAGAGTTACCAATTTTCTAATGGTAAACTTATGTGTGATATCGGTGGGAATCACGTCTCTTTCTAAACACATGCTAGAGATGCTTATATGGGGTCCAAACCACGAAGGAATATGGAACCCTACTAGGACTTGCCACATACAATATGGCGACCACATTCGGATCCAACCCGAATATCTAACAACCCTATTTTAATTGAAATTTTTCAAATTCATAAATTAAAAAATTAGGGTCTTGTGTGAATTGAAGTATACATGCTCAAATCGGTAAGTTTCCAACCCTAATTATCTTTTTGATTATATCTGAATTTTTTATCTTGGTATACACTTTGATATTTGTTTCCTAGTTGCATCATGTGTTATCACTTTGGATGAAATTGGTTTCATTATGTGTTATCCTTTGGATGAAATTGGTTTCATCATGTGTTGCCACTTTGGATGAGCCTAGTTTTATCATGTCTTTGCCACTAGATGAAATTGGTTTCATCATGTGTTATCACTAAATGAAATTGGTTTTACTATGTGTTGTTATTCTTGGATGAAATTGGTTTCATCATGTGTTTCCAATGGATGAGCCTAGTTTTATCATGTGTTTCCACTGAATGAAATTGGTTTTATCATGTGTTATCACTGAATGAAATTGGTTTTACTATGTGTTATCACTGGATGAAATTGGTTTCATCATGTGTTGCCACTGGATGAGCCTAGTCTTATCATTGGATGAAATTGGTTTCATCATGCGTTAAATTTGTTGTTGTAGTTCATATATGAAATATAAACTAAATCAAGACTTGATTTTTTAGTCTTGACTTTGAAAATATATGTTTTTGCAGCCCTGATTCAATATGGTATTATCTATCATCATCTAATTTAGGATGAGTTCGGAGGAGAAGAAAAAATATATATTTGAGGATGAAAAATCACGTTCTTCTTTGAATCGAAGGTCTCGACAACATTTAAAGAAGATAATGGCATATTGGTCCATTCCTATTAATTAAGAAACAAAATTCTGGGTGGAATAACCAAACAAGATATTTGAACAGTATCTTTTTGATTCCTGTCCATATAAACAGTATCAAAACTTACAAGTCTGTTTCACCCAGGAATTATGGATTTTGGTCTTTTTTTTACGGAAAATGGGTCATTTGTCCAAAAAAAAATTAAAACACGGTTCAAATGGACAAGTAAAGAATTTTATGGGTGAAATGGACAAAAAAAAATAGCAAGGATGAAAATGGATTCATCCTGGCTTAAACTTAAAAAATAGCAAGGATGAAACTGGATGCATCTTGTGTAAAATAAAAATAAGAAAAAAATATTTGAAAATGGACAGGATGAAACTGGTTACATCCTAACTATTTTTAAATTTTTGTCCATTTAAACAGTATCTAAATCTGACTGTCCTTTTCACCCAGAAAATTTTGATTTTGTTCTTTTTAACCAAGTTTGTGTTTTTTTTACACGATCACCATTTGGAAAAAAATGTAAAAAATGTACAGAACGAAACAATAATGTATAGTAAGTGAATCCCTTCCTAGATCTTTAATAGATATACTCTCTCCATCTCTTGTCTCACATTTTTCTATCTGCGTTACTGAGAGATGAAATTTGGAAAAGAGTTTGCCTCTCAAATGGTGCCAGAATGGCAAGGGGCTTACATGGATTACACATCCCTCAAATCTGCACTTGAAGATCTCAAAAACCTCCACCAAAACCACAAACATTCTCATAATCCTACTAATGTTGCTGCAGGTGGAGATGGGTTAAGCAGAAATTTTACAATGTACAGAAGTTTCAGTGGTCTCTTGAGTCGTATTCCTAGCATCGGCCTAACCAATAGTCCTAGCCATGGCCATCATCATTTATTTATACACCATGAGGAACCAGTCATATTAGTGCAATCATTTGATCATAATGACGTAGAACAAGGAAGACCTAATAAGAAGCAAGATTACCATAAATATGAGACCAAGTTCTTGATGTCAAATGAAGAAGGAGGGGAGTTAGAACAGGAATTTTTCTATAGACTTGGTGATGAATTCAACAAAGTTAACAAGTTTTACAAGGATAAAGTTGATCAAGTTATGAATGAAGCTGCTTTGTTAAATAAGCAAATGGATGCTCTGATTGCATTTAGGGTCAAGGTTGAGCATCCTGATCAAGGAAAGTTTGAACAACTCAGTAAAGAAATTGCTGAATCTGTTGCTGCATTTTTTATCTCTTCACCAGCACACATCAGTAGCCCCAAAACCACAGGTAAGTACTACACTGAAGATTTACTTTATATTTTGATATTATTTTATTACCACATTTTTTCATGTGATTAGTTAGTGTTTGAATCTTGCCTCTGCTGCTCTGCATCTGGGAAAGACTAGTGTTTTCCTAGCTTGCATTTATTTCTTGAATAGCGTGTTCAAAGTATACAAATTTCTGACAGTTTTTTTGTCTTGTATCGTGCACTTATTGCTTTTTACTTTAGCCATGATTTTAGGAGTTGATGATTCTATCCACAGCCACACACTGAGTAGTAAAAAATAAAATAAAAATGTGTTTTATCGTCTCTAGTACTCTTGAGTCTTGAAAGTCTAACCTTCCATGAAAAGGAGAAGAAGTGAGGCAGTGACAACACATTCTGCATTTCAAACATAAAGTTGATGGTACTGATATAGAAATACATAATGAACTGTCGTCACCTTGATATTAGAGCGCAAGCACCCTAAGTTAAAACCATGTCTCAGGGACGGCCCTGCTGGTTTGTGATGTCCATAGCAAGATTCAGATATGTTGCCCTATAATATAACCCGCGTTCCCCCGTCATGATGGATAAAAAGATGAATATGAGCATCTACATTTTTCGGTGGGTTGACACTGCGGCACTGCCACAAGACCCTCCTAGTAGGCATATATTAATATCATGCATGTTTTTTTTTTTTTTTTTAAATGAACCTTTCCATTAATGAAAATTCGAAGTTACAATGAGTTTAAGATCGAAAATAAGAGAATACAAAGTAACAAGAACATACCGTAAAAGTACAATACCGAAAAATCCGATTAGAGAAAGAGAAGGATTACCGGAGTAAGACAAATACAAGTATGAATTAAATCGGAAGAGGGATGGTTTTTCTCAGAATTAACTTCCAACCATTTAGTTTGTTTTTCTTCTATAGAAAGATGTGCTCCCAAAGTAGGAGTGATTTGCTCAAATCTCTTGTAACTAGTGATGAAGCTTAGTCGTCAAAAAGACCACCTATGGAGATTTCGTCAGGATAAGTTGATGATGAAGATTCCGTTTCCGGAGACAACCAAGATAAAGATTTCGTCGTTGGAGAGCATCACTATTGATCTTAAAACCCAACTCAATAACCAAGAATCGTCATTAAAGCGAAGATAAACCTCAAAAGAGTAAATAAAACCACCATAACGGTGTAGATAAGTAAGAAACATAATAAAAACTACACTAAACTACTAGCTAAACTATTAAACAAGGAATAATGAAGAAATCTGCTCAGATCAAGTCCAAAAATAGACTAGATCTGAGGGAAAAAGGATTGTTCTTGATGATTTTGTTGGAGAAGAAAGTGCGAGAGAGAGAGGAGAGAGAGAAAAGAAAGATAAATGAGTTATTTTGTTCGAATCCAGTTAGATCATGTTTAATCATGGTTATATATATTTGCATCAAACTTTTAGTTCTAAAGTATAAATTATTGATCAAAAAAATTCTTTAAATGCATGTTCTTTTATAGTCAGTTCCTAGCGCTCCACATGGTTTCCTTTGAAGGAATGACAAACTGCATGCGCAGCTTGGAATAGTTGTTTCTATTTTATTTTATTTTTCTCCTGAAGTGAAGGAATATTTGTTTCAAACTTGGAAGGAACACTTATGAAAGGCCCCGGAATAAAATCAGATCTTATATCTCCGGATTTTGCTATCTCAAAAATAACTTCTCGTTGCCAGCATTGGTAGTCAATGTTATAGAATAGTCCAAGACACATGGCATATTTTGATGTGCTTGCATAATAAGAAAAAACTCCACCATTTTTTTTCTTCTTAAATGCCCTAGACTAGTGGTCCCTAGACTACATCCAAACTCCTTAAATTGGAGCGGATTTCAACAATTAGAATTCGAACCCCTACCTCTGCAGTGATCCAAACTCCACCAAAATAGATCTTCCTAAAACTTATTTGAACTTGGTAATTCAAGGGTAGTTATTTACTTAAATTTGGTATATCTGGAGGACATTTTTTTGGTTAGCTTATGAGGATTTTTTCCTTAAACCAGAAAAATAATAATGTTAGGTCCAAAATAAAGTAAAATAAAAAAACTAAAAGGCTAGTTTGATACTATTTATGGAGGTATTTGAGATACAAAAATGAAGAAGATAATTCAGAATTTTTTCACCGAAAACACAGAGAATTATTGTATGAATATTTAGAAATCGTTAAGTGACTAGTTGTTAACAAACCATTAACAAAAATGAGCGTGCAAAGCACAAACTTACAATACAAACAGAGAGTAATATACTGATACCCCAATTACACTTTGAGCTACACAACACTCTTTGCACCGTACCTCTTCTGCCAGTTATATGAGTGCTAATATCCCCCTCAAGCACAAGGGAGGTACAAACTTGAGCTTGGTTTTGAGAAGAGAAAATCTAGGCCACGCAATCCCTTGGAAAATATGTTAGCTATTTGATGACAAAAAATACATCCAAAGCCTTGGATTACACTAGTTCCTTAATAAAATGATAGTGTATGCGAATATGCTTCATTCTAGAATGTTGAACAATATTGGAAACTAGAGATATTGAACCAACTAGGAATAGCAAGTAAATGAAAATGGAGATCTTGAAGAAGATAACAAATCTATACCATTTCAGTTGCACTGTGAGTAAGAGTTTTGAATTCAGCCCGAATGCTAAACCTTGCAACAATAGTTTGTTTCTTGGATGAACATGAAATGGGATTTCAACCTTAGAAAATCCAGTTTCCCTAGTATTGTCTAGCAAAATGAAAATTGTGAGTCAAACTGCCCTTAATATATCTTAGATGCAGCTACCATAGGAAGAACATCTATCTTAGACGCAGCTACCATAGGAAGAACTCTAGGATACTTCATATGTTGGCAAACAAGATTAACAAAAATAAATAAATCCATGGCCTGGTCAGTGTTAATTATTGAATAAGACTAACAAGTGATTTATATTCAGTTGATTATCTAGCAATTCCCCATCAAATTTGATGAGCTTTGTATAAGTGGCAATAGGAGTCTGACAAGATTTGGCTCCCTCCATATGATGTTTCTTTAACAGACCAATTGCATTTTAGTTTGTGAGAAAAAAATGGCAACATTATCTCTCCTCACCTCTAAGCCCGAGAAATAGTGCTAGTTCCTTAAGTCTTTGATAGGAAACTGAGCTTGCAGTTGAGTAATGAATTGCTGCTGAAGTGTAGGAGAAGAAACAGTCGACAAAATATCAACAACATAAATCAATATTATAGCCATGTTAGATTCATGTTTATAAACAAAGAATGAAATATTAGCAGTAGAGGAAATGAACTTCAATAAGAGTAAAGCATAAGTTGAGTTGTCATACCATGTTTTTTGTGCCTGTTTAAAATTATATATGAATTTGTGTGTAGCAAACATACATGATTGGGCCTAGTGGGATCTTCAAAAGCTTGGAAATTGAGTCATGTACATGGCTTCTTTCAATTGTTAAAACCAAGATGATGTATTTTCCAGTTAAATTGAACTGCTAAAGATAAAACAATTTTAATCGTTGTTGGCTTTGTTAGAGCACTGTTTAGTCGAACTCACAAGTTTTACTATCTCAAGCTTGTTGTCAATGTTTAGTGAACAAAACTATATATTGATTTATAGTCTACGTTAAGTCTCGGACTAGGTATAAAAGTTAGTAGTTGAGTATCAGACATCACTGAATAACCCTCAAAGATTGAAGATCGACGAAGACATTTGGAAAACTTAATTAACAAGGTGTGTGAAGATTGAACTATTCTATTTACTCAAAAGCTTTACCATTCTATCTTTATGAGACTATGTCGTATGACTTCCAGTATATTTATTGCAAAGAAGAAATTTTGAGTCGAGTTTGTCTTGTTAAACATCTCGAAATATGATTTAAGCATTGGATGTTCATTGATGCTTAGCAATCTTAGTTCAAACCAATTTATTGTTCAAGAACTAATTAATGTTGTGCATCATTTGAATATTGCCCAAACAATGATACTTATACCTATGACATTTGGGAAGGTTTCAAACATGAAAGAGAGTTTTTTAGAACTACTGTAATTTGGAAGGTTGGCAAACCACTTCGCAAACTATTGATATCAGATGTTCGAAATATAGGAAGGTTGGCGAGCCAGCGGTTCACGAACCATAGACATCTTAATTTTAGGAAGCAGGACAATTCACGAACCCGGTTTACGAACCGTAGCACCCTGAATTCACGAACTAGCTAGCGGTTCACGAACCATTTCACAACCCATCCTAGTGAATATAAGCAGATGCTTAAAGACTTATTTATTAAATATGTTTAGCATTGTTATGACTCTCATAATTAAACACCTCTAAGACATTTATGATCACTAAAACTCCTTTTGTATGTGCATCATGATCAAGTTCTTAAGTGTTTATATGAACATGATATTGCTCATTAGTTCGAAAATGTATATTTGCCAAGAATTGTCATTATACAAGGTTCACATAGCCGGACCACTATGTATATTCTTCTATGTTATTTCAAGACAAACTTCTCACATACTTACTTGAAACCCTAATCAGAGTTTCATCTAAACAGAGAAAGTGTTTGCTTGAATTTCAAGTTATCTCAGCTTGAATTCTAAACAACCTTTAGTCTTGAACATCTATAAATAGAGATATTCAATTAGGAAATTCAATCCCCGACACTTTGTGTCATGGCACAATCGTTATACAATCATTTTCACATTATACATAGGTTTTGTGTAAGATGTTACAATGCTTTTGGTTCAAGTTATTGAAAATCCAGGAATAGGATTATAGCCTTATAGGTAATCCAATTCTAGGAATTGGATTCCTAGGAATAAGAAACCTAATTGAAATTTATTATTTGGTTGACATAATTCAATTGAAGGATAATCAATATCTGCCAAATCAATATCTACCTAATTGAAATTTTATTATGGTAACACACCAGCACTTGGAATAGATCATGGAAGTGTTAGTCTAATGGTGGAAGAATTCCAACTTCTAAGATTGGTGTAGAACGCCAATCGGATTGGAAAAAAGCGTTAATCTGATTGCCACTCTATATGCTTTTGGATCCGTTCTATCATTTGGAGTCCAACCTATCTTCCATGAAACCTTGGAACATGCCTTGTAAAAAAAGTGGATGACCACAATTTGAAAGTCATTAGACTTTACGTTCCACACTTTTCGCACTTGGAATAGCTTGGATTCCACCATAAGACTAACTTTTATACCCTTCCTCCCCTTTTCGCACTTGGAATAGCTTGGAGTCCAACCTATCTTCCATGAAACCTTGGAACATGCCTTGTAAAAAAAGTGGATGACCACAATTTGAAAGTCATTAGACTTTACGTTCCACACTTTTCGCACTTGGAATAGCTTGGATTCCACCATAAGACTAACTTTTAATACCTAAAATCAAACCAATTTCAAAATTTTAAATTTCAAATTTCTAAACCAAAGTATTTTTTCTAGTTGTTCCCGATGCATCTATATTGAGCTTAATAACACCTTCTAAAGGTGGTTTCCATCTAGAGATATTGATATTGCCCATAGGATTACTTAAAGAGTCATTGTCTACATGCAGATGTGAGTTAAGGTGATAAAGTATTTTATGCACAGAGTTAACAGGGTTAAGAGATACTCCCTGAAAAACTAAATCGCATATGTCTTTCCAAATGACCCATGCACCTATCATAAGAGTAAGCAACCTTTTTTCTTCTTCATCATTTTGTGTAGATCGGAACCAACTTATCATCCATTCAGAAACTGTGTTGTTTCTGACTGCATCTATATTGATATTGATACCATTCCATACTGCTCTTGCATGTTTACATTCAAACATCAAATGTTCCATTGTTTCTTCAGCCCTACTGCATATCTCACAACCAGTCTCTTGAGTAACATCATACATTGCTCTTTTGATCTTAGTGCAGTGAATTTCTCTTATGCATTTCCATGCAAAGAGTTTAATACGATGAGCAGCTTTAAAACCCCATAATGCTTTCCACACTTTCTTGTTGATTGTAACCCCATTGATTCGAACTTATCTGTCATTAAAAGTAAGCTTTTTGTAAGTGCTTTTTACTTTGAATTTACCATCTTTGGCCGGAAGCCAGATCATGATGTCGTCTTTACTGTTGTCTATGTAGAAAGATTGTATCTTCGGTGCAGTATCAGGATCGAACAATTTATCCAGTAAGTTAACATTCCATTGTGAAGAATCATGAAGAAAAGTTCGCACACAAGATCATAGAAACGAAAAAACTCATTTTTTGGAATTGGAGGGTGTGCCATACCAGGTATCCACCAATCTTTCCATATTTTAGTCTTTAAGCCATTGTTTATCTCCATAAAGTAATTTTGTTGAACAACTAACATCCCTTTAGTAATTCCATTCAGGACATAAGAGCAATTTTTAGCACAAATATTCGATGAATAATATCTCCAGTTTTGAAGTACTTACTGGATAGAACTTGTGACATTAGGTTGTCAGGTTCATTGTACAATCTCCAAGCAAGTTTAGTGAGCATTGCTAAATTGAGTTTCTCCAAATCCCTGAAAGCAAGGCCACCCATCCCTGTAGGTCTTCATAAGCTTAACCATGCTGTAGGATTTTTTCCTCTATTGCTGTTATCTCCCCAAAAGAATTTCCTTTCTATGCTGGTGAGTTGCTGAAGAAGATTTGATGGAAGTTTGAAAGTTCCCATCTGATAAATAGGAACGGAATTAAGCACATGTTTAATCATAGTGCCTCTTCCTGCTTGAGACATAGAAATATCGGACCATGTGGATAACTGTTCTCAAAAGATTCTTTTATATTCTTGAAAGACTCTTGTTTAGAGTGTCCAAGAATTAGTGGAGAACCTAGATACCTTTCTTTAGAGTTCATAGTTTTGACTCCAAGGATTTGTTTTAGAGTCTCAGCTACCTCGGGCTTTGTCTTCTTCTGAAATGAACACTTTTATCAAAATTTTTGACTGTCAGATTAATTCTTTGAAATCATGAAGCAATTATAGTAGATTATGAACCGATGTAAGATTTGCTTGAGTAAAGATCAAGCAATCATCTGCAAAGAGCAGATGATTAATGGCTGGTGAAGAAGCAACCACTTTAATACCTTTTATAGATTTATTCTCTTGAGCAGCAGAGAGTTGTCTTGAGAGAAACTCCATAGCAAGTATGAATAAATAAGGTGATAAGGGGTCACCTTGTCTGATGCCTCTTGAAGGTGAAAATTCATCACAAGGTGATCCATTAAGCATTACTGAGAGGGTGGTAGTACTTATGCATTGATGAATTAAATCACAGAAATCATCATTAAACCCAAAGTAGGAAATAACCTTCAATAAGAAAGACCATTCTAACCTGTCAAAAGCTTTTGACATATCAAGCTTTAAAGCCAACCAACCTGTTTCTCCTCTTTTCTTCTTCATGGAATGTATGATTTCTTGTGCAATTATAGTGTTATCACTAATAAGTCTTCCTGAAACATATGCTGCCTGAAAGGGAGAGATGATTTTATCCATTAATGGCTTCATCCTGTTAACAATGACTTTAGAAATAATCTTCTATGATGTATTACACAGACCAATTGGTCTGTAGTCTGCTGCACAAACACATTTCTTCTTTTTTGGAATTAAGGAAATGTAGGTTTTGTTGATCTGTTTGAGGAGGTGTTTAGTTTCAAAGAATCTCTTGACCATTAGACTTACATCTTCACCAACTATGTTCCATTGGCATTTGTAGAATCCATCTTGAAAACCCTCAGGCCCTGGTGCACTCCAATTCTCCATACTCTTCAAGGTGACATGCATTTCTTCATCAGTAGGAATTCTTCTAAGAGACATATTATCTTCTTCTGAAATAACTGTAGGAAGAATTGAATAGAGTCCTTCATTAATAACTGGATTTCTAGTTGGTGATACTACGAAAGTGCGTGTGCGGTGTTGAGAGATTTGTTCCCTTGACTGGAACCATATGTTGTTGTGGTCTTGAATTGAGTCTATGTTATTTCTTGTCTTCCTTCTATTTACTTTGGTATGGAAGTAATTGTTATTTGCATCCATGTCTTTGATGAAATTATCTCTGGACTTTTGTTGATAGAACTCAGCCTTTATTTTGTGCCACTTACTAAGCTCATTGTTGATGTTGATGATGGAATTGTTGTTTTCTGAAGTAGAATTTTTCTCTTGGAGTTTATGTAGTTCTTGTTGAAGTTTGTTGACCTGTTGATTAATATCACCATAGTGCTCTTTGTTCCACAAAGATAACCTTTTACTTGTTATGTGAAGCTTATTAACAAGTTGAAAAGCTGGAGAGCCATTAACATTTTCCTTCCAAGCATTAGCAATAATAGTAGAACAAGATGCATCATTTAACCAAGTCCAAAAAAACTTAAAAGGCTTTTAACATTTTGGAAGAGTAACATCAGTATCTAACATGACAGGTCTATGATCACTTCCTAGTTGATCTAATTGAAGTAACTTAGAATTAGGATAGTGTAAAGATAAATTTCCATTTCCTAATGCCATGTCTATCCTAGTTTTAATAGTACCTGTCCCCATATTATTATATGTCCAAGTGTAATCTTTGCTAACAAAACCTATATCTTCTAGTCCACAATTAGAAACAATATTATTTACCCAACTATCAGTAGAAGATGAAGCACTAGAATTATTTTCAAGTATATGGAAGTTCAAGTCACCTAAAATAATCCAGGGATTTATATTAGCTCTGCTAATACTATGAATATAATTACATTGTTCTTTTTTTCCTAGTATAGTTAGAATAACCATACATACAAGTTAACAAGAATTCTGGTTTGGTAAGATCATACTGAACAATAATAACATGTTATGATGAGTATCAACTATGTCACAAGTGAAACCTTATTTCCAAAGTATGACAAGGCCTCCAGAAAGCCCTATTGGTTCAATGAAAGCACTATTGGGGTATTGGAACTGCTTCAGAAGAGGTTTGCATTTGAGTTGGTCTAACTTTGTCTCACACAAGAAGATAATATCTGGGTTCTGGGTTCTTATAAGATCACTCAGATGGTTTCTAGTAGTAATATTTTTAAAACCTTGAACATTCCAGGATAAAATATTCATGTTTTCGAAAGCAATAATGAAAGTTAAAGTGTAAGTTATACTTAGACAAAAATGCTTTGATGTAAAACAATGCGGAGAGTCGAAGTCAAAATAATTTTAAAATATGTCGTAAATAGGGCAAGAGATCGAAAATAGTGGATTTTAATATGTAAAAAGATTACCCGCATCTCTTTTTACGTGTTTGTAGACCGAGCATCTCCAGTGGTGATTCTCTCGAGATGATTGGAATTCTGGCCGGAGTCGGTGTTGGCGGTGGTGGACGAAACTACTTCAATGTTGCTATTGGAGGTGCTACCTTCATCGGTTGCTCTTAGTCTTTTTCGAGTCTGTTGTTTTCTCCATCATCCTTACCCCTCTGCCTTTGTCAGCAAGAAATCGAGATTAATTTGAACTCCATCCTTAGGCGGTACAAACACTGCAGTTTTTGTTACATTTTTGCTGCTCTTCTTAGAAGATGGTGCATTAGTTGTCGAATTGATGACTATAGTTTTCCGAACATTAGTTATTTTTCCAAAAAAGTATGGCTTTTCGTGAGCCTTTTCGAGAAAATATTTTGCTGCTTTGCATGCTCCCCTCGCAATGCTTGATGACATAACATTCGAGTGCAAATACCAGGTGGTTGTCTTTCATAAAAAAACTTGATCCAACGAGATACCCCTGCGTTAGTGACAACTTTGACTCCTCTCCTTAAAGGGTTGGTAAGATCAATATTGACACAAACTTTGACAGGAACATTGCCAACATGGATTGCGTCTTTGGGTTCTATCTTCATAACTTGGCCCATAATTTATCCTATTTTTGTGACTGTAGCAGTATTCATGTGTTCAGGGTGCAAAAACCTCAGTTGTATCCAGAAAAGTTGAAATCCCCAATGTTTTTCCTCAGTGTAAATCATGCCTGGTATATAATCATGTACTACCAGTAAATGCTTGTTGATGCCCCATGGACGTTGTTCAATAACCTTATTCAACAGATCCCAATTGCTGAACTTAAAAATCATGATGTTAGGATTTGTTTCCACAATCCTTAGATCTTCAGCTGTCATGAAAGGCCATGTGAATCCTATATGTTTCTCCACTGTTTCAGCTCTCATTCTTCCTTCCGTGATAATCTTCCCAATTGCACTTGCTTCCCATGTTGAATCATCTTCTCCTTCTTTTTCTTCAGTTTGAGAGTAATCTACGATCTCAGAAGTATCACCTAGTTCTAAAGCAGCTTGCTTAAACTTGTTCACCAGATCTCCAACTTGTGATGAACTATCTCCTTCCATTGTGATAAAGTTTTGGAATGAAGCACAATTGACTGTGTGAAGTATTCTTATGTAGAGAAGGATAAAAGGTTTGAAAGTATATGTTTGAGATATTGTTCCTTAATTCTTGGTCGTGATAACTCAATTCCAGTAAGTGAGTATCTTCTTTGATATGGTAAGTTTTGCAGCTGGCTTTTGACCCGAGAAAAATAAGGCAGACAATGCTCGGAAGGAAACTGACTTTTTTTAATTTCAAATTTTAAAACCGAAAGGAACGCGGGATTCATTAATGTTGCAGATCGCCGGGTTGGGACCGATTTTGTTCTTCATCCACCACATGCCATTGAAACCATTACAGAATTCCTGTTCAAACAAACGAATGATAATAATAATCAGCTCGGCAAACGCCATAATCACAACACATAAGAAGGCAAACGCCAAAAGAGATACCTCGATCTGTAAACACATATTAGAGATTTAAGTAGAAAATTAGTTACTCATTCTGTGAAACAAGTTTTTAGAATTTGAAAGATAAAAAGATTGTAAAAGTAAAAAGAGTAGAACAGAAAATCAAAATTAATACATGTAAGAAAGATTAATTAACCAAATAAGAGAAGATTAAACTGGAATAAGATTTGAAGAAGATCAAAACATGATGAAAATTGAAAATAGAATACTGAGTTGAAACGTTTTTGTCGCCCGATTTTAGGAGAGAAGGGAGAGCTATGTATTTTAGATAACTGGGATAATGTCTATTTCTTGTGAAAAATAAATTTTTTCTCCAACCCATAAAGTGTTGTATCCTTCTTTTACTTATTTGTAGGTATATAATTGGTTAAAATTATTTCTATTTTTGTTTTTAATGATTTTTATTAACAAAAGTGTGACTAGGATGGGAAGACATCCTCTAAGTGAATGTCTAAAACAGGAGGTTCACCGTATAACTTTTTTTTTTGCCACATCACCCTCACATCAATGGGTTGGAGATGATTTTTTATATAAATGGTTGTGTATCCTATGTGGATGAAGACTTTTTTCTTCACACACATTTCATTGGAGAAGCTCTAAAGAGACATTCCTTGAATGAATGCTATTATTACGTTACTTTTTTTTTTTTTTTTTTTTTTTTTTTGCATCATTAGGCAAGCGAAGACCAACCAAAGTGCCCACATACCTATTAATTGTAATAGGACAACTAAATCAACTCCTCCAATTGTGTAGCAATTTTATTGTTTTTACATGGGATTGGGAAGACTCGGATGGAAATGGTAACCATTTTCTTGGTCTTCTCAATAACTTAATCTTTTCAGGATCAACCCATCGTATTATTGTTAATCTTTTTTTTTTAGGAAATCAATATGTATCGCATAGGCCTTGTAAATTTTGAAATAAATTTTGAATTATGTCCACCTAGGAAACACAAAAAATAATAATGAAAAGTAAAGGAAAAAATGGTGTATGAAACAACTAATTACCATCAATGCCATTAAAAGCTTTCTTGATCTTCAGCACGCATCCAACATAGTCTTTTCGGACATATATTTCATTCGATCGAGGTTTCTATATGATTAGTAAGAAACACGACACCTATTATATATATTTTTCTAACATTAAATTGAAGTAAATAATCTTAATGATTTTGCACTCTTATTATATTGTTACGATAATACTATTTTTTGGAGAGATGGGTTAAGAAAAGGGGAAGTGATAGACGAAACCGAGGATTTTCTCTAGAAAAATCCCGATACACACACACAGCCACAGGGCCCACCGAGGAATTTAGGGGGTGGATTTTGGTCCCACCACATGTGCGTTGCGGAAGAAAACTCTCGGTACACATTAAAGGGCATAACTCTAATCTAGGGACCATGAGTAAGCATTGAAAACAAGAGGAAACTTCTCTCCTCTAAATAAGATTTTATGTTGTAGAATGACTTCATAATCATTAATGTTATATTTTGTGCACTGGATGAGAGAAGCAATATCCGAAATGTGAAAGGGATAGGTCGGTTGAGGAATCGACTTTTAGGAATTCAAGATTTTTTTATTGAGAGACAACAACTAGGAGCACCACGTTGATTGGGTAATTCGGTCTCAACATAACTAAAAAAGGGAAAAATATGTGCAAGTACTAATATTTTGATTTAGCGTAAAATCATTGTACAATATTTTGATTTTCTTTCTCAATTTTTTACTTTACAAAGTATTAGGATGAATGAGCTATGTTCTCCACTATTTTTATATTCATTAGTAGCATCACAGAGATTTGATTGCAATGTAAAAACCGATAGCAAGAGTAGGGAAGTTACTTAGACGTAAAACTTTCCATTTTTATTCAAACATATAATTTTGAATTTCAGTTTCCAAAACGAATATTTTTCTCACATGAGCAATTATGTACATTAAACAATTTGTGTCAAAGAGATGTTACTTGGGTTAGGCGCGTGCAATACTAATCAGTATTTGATCCATGACCTTTTTTTATTGTATTAGATAGATTTTCTACTTTTGAATTGCATTTTCTAATATTAGTAATATGAATGTAATACTGATCAATTATTAATTAATCATGATGTTTGATCTATGAACTTCCTTTATACGTAGTATAAAATTTCAAACTCCATTGTTGCATAACGATAAAATGTTAGAATTTTGAATTGCAATCACTGACATTTTGAATTCCTGTTTCAATGGACTGTCTTATGGAACCACGTTCGGACTTTGGACGCTCTAATTATAACGTTCTATTTAGATATCAAGTTGTAAGGGGCCTATAAGTGAATTTCACCGCCAACTTCTAGCGCCTTTCAGCTATATGGTGTGAAACTTTTGTGGCATAATATGGAAGTCCATTGGTGAATTGAGTTACTTTTTTGACATAACATAAATGGCTTGAGTTGGTTTCAGTTAAGGACTATTGATTCAGGTGTCATAATGCCCCGTTTTTCGGGTTTCATTTCAAAGTTAGGGATATTTGACTAGAAATCCACTTATTCTCGACAGATAATCTAACATAATCATCCAAAATTTTATATAACGGCACGGGTTAAACTCTAGTGTTGAAAGAGTTATTTTGATCCAGGTTGTTGAGTGTCGAGAAGAGACTAGAGAGGGAAGGGAAACATAAAAATAAAAATAGGGGTAATTTGCATTACCTCCCCTGGCAAGATCGCTAATTTGCGTTACCTCCCCTACAGAAATTAAATTAGCAAAACCTCTTTTCGTCAACTTTTCCATCCATTTTCGGTTAGCTGACTCAGCGGCAATATACACTTGAAAAAATAAATACACGTCATGAGTAATTTTTGGTACGGCTGTACCTACTCCTCACTTCTCTCCTCAAGATTTTTATAGACATTTCAACAATCATGGTAGATCAAATAGTACTTTTGTTAATCATATGTATCAGTACTCAAATCATTCAAATGATAACTTTGATTAGTTTTCTCACAATGAAAAAAATCTGTTTCCCATTTTAATGATTTAATCAGACTCACTCAAAAAACATGATGTGTTAACAAAAAAATTGAACTAAAAATTCATCACTTGGAAACTAATGAAATGAATCATTTAGCGAGAAAAATGACATCTGCATCCACAGAACTACAGAACTAAGAAGAACACCTAACAAGCTAATGAAAACGAATTGTTTATTGATAGACGCATTTATGTGTCAAATTTGTCCTCAATGTTTCGTATTGTTAGTACTCGTTTTTTTCCTTATTATGGTGTTTTGTGTGTTTGTATGTATTTTTGGAATTAAAGATTGTTGGAAAATTCGCCCAGAAAAGTTGCTCGGAACACCTCCGGAGGACATTTGCTATTCGGACTCCCACTTTGGATAAGGGGTAACCCAATTGCTAATGGGAACCCTGGGAGCCAATCGCTAATCGCACCCCATCACTGGTTAAGGGGCACCTCCTTCTTCTTCGTTTGAAAATGAAAATTGGCGGGAAAAAATAGGTTATCGCCTGGCAGAACTGAGATGCGATTTTGGGCGTGCTAGAAGGAGATTCAAAGGCCGAAAATCATTGGGTATCTTCCTTTGGGCCTATGAGGCTTGGTTTGGGTCTTTAGCTCGACTAGAATTGGCTAGAAACTCGTTTGGAAGAAATCAAAGGACGGGAGATATTCACGAGTTGCACGAGATATTCATGGGATTTCTGTGCGTATTAGAGGATAGAGTGTATCTTAACGAGTTTTACTCCAACCGGGAGTGTGTCAACACCGGGAAACGCGTGAAGGGTCAAATCGGGAAGAAAATATAATATTCCCAAAAATATTTTATTTAACACCGAGTAATGGAAGATTATTGTGGGTTAATGAGCGAGATTTATTGGTGCTGTTGGGTTATAAATAGTTCTTTGAGATATCATAGAAGAGATACGGAGAGATTGGGAGAGTTGCAAAGCATCGTAAAGCCAAAAAAATCGAGTTGCGAGAAAACCACCATTTCGCTCGTTGAAGAACACGAAGAACATCAATGCACGGGGGACCGTCGTTTATCAACAAAGTGATAACAACACATCCGAGGGTCGTAGTTTAGCGGACAGGACTTAAAAATCGAGACATCGAGGGTCGTAGAACGACAATGACAACACTTTACATGTATCGTTCTCTATAATGATCCGTTTGTAACAATTAAAGCTGTTACAAATCGGGCTTTTCATCTTTTCTCCCTTGTTCATCATTTGTAAACCATTTTTGAGCATTAATAATGATTTTTGAGCGTGTTTACACCATGATGAGCTAGAACCCATCACCGGGACGACGGAGGAAGTCTGTTTTGCACCCATGTGGTAATTATATTTAAATTCCTTTATGACTATTTGCACTATTATAAGTGATTCATGATTTTTATTGATTATTTGTGAATTCGTTAGATGTCGCATGCTTAGTCTTAGGTACTTTAGATGCGTCATGCTTGTGAATTACATATAAATCTTTATAAAATCTATCTTGGCAAAGAATTAGAGTCGATGTTTGTTACTTTATGAGCCTTAATTGTCCGGAATTAATAGATGAACCGCATGAATGTGAGAATTGGTGGAATCCAGGAGTCCTAGTAACTCTCTTCGTCTTGTGACATAAATTGTATTTTTCTCTATTTTTATTATTTTTCTTTATTAAATCCTAAAATCAATTTCAACAAGTCCGAGTGAACGACAACTCTACTTACCACTATCTAAAATTTGATCAATTTTTGGCGCCGCCGACGCGGACTTGTGTATAGATTTGTTTTTAGGTTTTATTTTTATTTTTATTATTTTTGTTCTTTTTTACGCGTTTTGGTATTTCTGTTTGCTTTCGATTTGGAGTGGAGCGAAAGAAAAAGAAAGTCTTTGAAAAGAAAAGCAAAGCCAAAATAAGAAAGAAAAGAGAGATCCGAACGGAGTGAAGAAGAAAATTTTGTATATAGTGTAATTATTATTATTTTTTTTAGAAACTGTAATTAGGTAATTATTTTTGTAATTTTTATTTTTGGACTTTTTAATTTTTGGACTTTATTTTTGGACTATCGGACGTTATTAATTTTAAACCCTAAGGAAGGGTAATTTAAATATAAACTGCACAGGGAAGGACGGTGATTGCGATATCACCTCGGCCCCTCGGGTTCGTACACGACATAGGATTCGTGGCCCGAGTCGACTTCAACGGTTCATCCCCCGTCTGGAACGGGAGGTAAGGATTCTAAACACCCGCGAATCCCCTGTCAGCGGGTTTACTGGATGATTTCGTGTGAATATATGTTGAGGAACTGAATCCGGCTGCTTTAATTTCCTAGTAAAGGGCAAGGACTGGCCATACAAGATAAGAGTTCGGATTTCATCACCGTTCTCTTCTTGCCCGCCTTAGGAAAACAAAACCAAACACGAACCTAAGCCTAAAATTTTGACTAGAACGAGACCGATAGGGTAACGAGCTTAATAGGAAAGTCATTCGAAAAATATTGGTTACTCTTTAAGCATACTTCGAAGTTCATGATGGTTTCTGTAAGTTGAATGCATGACTGCGCCGCCTTGTAATGCGGTGAGGCCTTGGGTATGAAAGCTCCACGCAGGTTCCCTCGCCTCTATTCAACTTACTTAAACTCGGATTGATTCCTGAGGGGTTTGCTTAAATTGTAACGAATTCCATTTCGAAGGTTTAGAAGCTGGTCTAGAAAACAATCTAAGTGGAGTCATCATGCTTTTTGTTTGCTAGAAATCAGTAGGATTGTTGTGGTCGAGTCAGCCTTGTTTGTGTTTGTGTAGAATTCCCTTGCAGTTAGGATGTCAAACTGGTATTTGATAGGTGTTGTAAAACACCTAATTTTATATCTAGTATTTATGCTTTCTTTGCTATTTTCCTTGGGAATTGCATCTCTTATGTGTGGTTTTGAGTTTATCAGGTGCAATGGAGTCATTCGGAACAAAAGAAGGAGAAATCATTCATATGGAGCATTAAGGGCAAAAAGATCAATTCACTAGCGAGTGATATTTGAAACCAGACTAAGGCACGCGGAAAGGGAAAAATGGTCATTGCACAGGCAAACATTATTTGGAGCCCGGTAATGGTTAAGGGGCAACTCTTCTTGGAGGAGTACTAAATACAGATCAGCCAAGGTTAAGGGGTTACCGTCTGGGTGCACCTTGTCTAAGTGCTGGGGTATCTGAATCCAGGCCAAATCACTACCTAAACCTGAATTCGAGAGAATCCGTCTCTCATTCATTTCATTCTTTCTTTCTCCCAAAGCTGAAACAATAAAGAACAAAGAACCGCACTTCCAATAGATCGAGAAGAAATTAGGAAGGAGAAATTAGTGATGGGGTTTTGTGAGAATCTCAAACGAGTTTAAGCTTAAAGGTTGGTAGTGATCGAACGGAAGATGAGTCGTAAGACGCAACTAATGGATCGAGAAGATTTCGGGGGATTAATGGAGTATTTCCCTAATTGATGTTGTTGAGAGATGGGTTCGCTGATGAGTTCAAGATCGAGAAAAGAAGAAGCCAACACAGGGTTTTGATTCGTCACTATTATGGGTTAGAGTTTCGTTATGAAGATTTAGATCGAGAATTGATGTTGCTGAGGAGAAGAATCACGAAGAAATCGATGTTGTTGAGTGAAATAGAGTTGGGTTTTGACATTGAGTGATTAAGACACTGCTGCTGTGGACTGTGATGTTTTGATTGAGAATCGTTAGGGTTTGTGGTGGTACTGAGCTGGAGGTGATTAAGATGGTACTTGAGAAGTTGATGGAGCTGATGGGTCTTGAATCTGTGAAATTGAGGCTGGGATTTTTTTTTTTTTTTTTTTGCATCATTAGGCAAGTGAAGACCAACCAAAGTGCCCACATACCTATTAATTGTAATAGGACAACTAAATCAACTCCTCCAATTGTGTAGCAATTTTATTGTTTTTACATGGGATTGGGAAGACTCGGATGGAAATGGTAACCATTTTCTTGGTCTTCTCAATAACTTAATCTTTTCAGGATCAACCCATCGTATTATTGTTAATCTTTTTTTTTAGGAAATCAATATGTATCGCATAGGCCTTGCAAATTTTGAAATAAATTTTGAATTATGTCCACCTAGGAAACACAAAAAATAATAATGAAAAGTAAAGGAAAAAATGGTGTATGAAACAACTAATTACCATCAATGCCATTAAAAGCTTTCTTGATCTTCAGCACGCATCCAACATAGTCTTTTCAGACATATATTTCATTCAGTCGAGGTTTCTATATGATTAGTAAGAAACACGACACCTATTATATATATTTTTCTAACATTAAATTGAAGTAAATAATCTTAATGATTTTGCACTCTTATTATATTGTTACGATAATACTATTTTTTGGAGAGATGGGTTTAGAAAAGGGGAAGTGATAGACGAACCGAGGATTTTCTCCCGAAAAATCCCGATACACACACACAGCCCCTGGGGCCCACTGAGGAATTTAGGGGGTGGATTTTTGGTCCCACCACATGTGCGTTGCGGGAGAAAACTCTCGGTACACATTAAAGGGCATAACTCTAATCTAGGGACCATGAGTAAGCATTGAAAACAAGAGGAAACTTCTCTCCTCTAAATAAGATTTTATGTTGTAGAATGACTTCATAATCATTAATGTTATATTTTGTGCACCTGGATGAGAGAAGCAATATCTGAAATGTGAAAGGGATAGGTCAGTTGAGGAATCGACTTTTAGGAATTCAAGATTTTTTTTTATTGAGAGACAACAACTAGGAGCACCACGTTGATTGGGTAATTCAGTCTCAACATAACTAAAAAGGGAAAAATATGTGCAAGTACTAATATTTTGATTTAGCGTAAAATCATTGTACAATATTTTGATTTTCTTTCTCAATTTTGTACTTTACGAAGTATTAGGATGAATGAGTTATGTTCTCCACTATTTTTATATTCATTAGTAGCATCACAGAGATTTGATTGCAATGTAAAAACCGATAGCAAGAGTAGGGAAGTTACTTAGACGTAAAACTTTCCATTTTTATTCAAACATATAATTTTGAATTTCAGTTTCCAAAACGAATATTTTTCTCACATGAGCAATTATGTACATTAAATAATTTGTGTCAAAGAGATGTTACTTGGGTTAGGCGCGTGCAATACTAATCAGTATTTGATCCATGACCTTTTTTTATTGTATTAGATAGATTTTTTTATAAACGTGTAATTATGTTAAGAATATCTAGGGCAAATCCCGTTTATTACTGGGATGCCCTTGTGTCTAGCCCTATAAATAGAGGCTCTAATCTTAGTCTATTATACACATCTAATAAGATTTTCTCCCCTTCTTCATCTCTACTTTGTGTTTTTCCTTCTCTATTTTCTAGTTCCACAATACGTTATCACGCACGTTGTTCTGTTGACGCATCCAACTTACCCATGAAAACGGAGAAGATATTCACATCCATATCTAACCTTCTCTCTTAGTTAAATTTTTTTCTTTTACTTCTTTGATTTGTTAAACATATTCTAACTATGCTTTCATTTGGATACTTTTTAGGTTGGTTTAGCTTTCATGGTCTATATGATGACGATAAGGAAGTAGCCGTGAACGGGTGCTTGGATACTTTTGATTTGTTCTTCTTTATCTCAAACGGGATCATAAGACATCAAACAGGTGCGGATACAAGGCCACCATCTACCTATACAAAGAGTGACTCTTTGTTATGCAGAGTTCGTTTTTCCTTTACATCTTTGCATCTTATTGCATCTTTAGTAATTATATTAATGCCATTTTTTTATTTTTACCAAAGGCTATTCTTATTTTATTTTTTTGGGGAGCAACTAAAACCTTTTAGTTTAATCCTAAATAGACCGGATCGTGATTATTGGAAACCGGTGATCTATTTTCTCGAATAGATTCGACTCTTTTATAGAAAAAAAAAATCCATCAAAAGATGGTTTACGGTTTCTATTCTCCTAATGAAACTGTAATACCAAAGTTTGGTATTTTCTTTCGTCTCTAATTTTTTTTTTTCATAGGGAAAAGAACATCGAAAGACGGTTAATTTACACAGTTTCTATTTCTTTATCGAAACTGTAATCACCACAAATCGGTGTTATCGCTATAAATAAATACCTTTACGGTAACTAATCACGTGCATGGTTGAAAAACCTACGGCCAATTAGTTTTGGTATCTTTGTCTTTTAGACAAGGATCATGTGATTTACATATGGTTTTTATTTTTTTTTATATGCAAGAAACCATATGTCAACCTCAAAATAGGTTTCCTAAGCGATAGCTATAACGACAATATTTTTATTTTGTCGATACGAGTTTGATAAATCGTAAAAACCAATTTTGTGAATTTTCTCACTGGTTTCTATAATACAAGAGAAAATAGATTGGCATATTTTCTAAAATTTTGCCAATAATGGTTTGATTTTTCCCCATTACGGAAGATTGATCGTTTCAAACAAATTTTTACGATCAAATATGTATGGTTTTATATAATAATAAACCATTGGTTTTATCTAATAATAAACCATTGGTTTCTATTTTCCTTTCAATGAAACCATTCATCAACTAGAAAGAGTGGATTTTATCTCTTCAAAGAAAAATCACGATAATGATTTCTTTATATTCTCAAAAGGAAACATATAATTCATCTATATCGATCCCTAAATGATGAAATATCGTTATTATGGTATAAGCCAATCGTTAAATACCGATGAACGAGGAATTGCTGCGTTCTGCTTTGGATATTTTGCAATTTTAATTTTCCTCGTGGTAATTATCTCCAAATTTTGGAATTGTACCAATTGGAATTAGAATATATTTGGACACTCAAGATCAATGGGTGCGCACCCGTCTTTTTAGCCTATATTATTAGTCCTTGTAGTGACTAAATTGATCTTGAATTTATTTTCTTTTGAAAAAGAAAGTGTCCATAACCTCATTCTAAATCATTATCTCATTGTCCATAGAGGTCATGAAATTATTTGGAGATTTATTTACATATTTTATATGTTTTGGTTGTAACCAATAAAACCTATGGTTGATGTCAAATTTGTATGTCAAAAAGACTACAATTTTATTTTATTTTTAGGACAATTTCTTATGGCTTTTGAAGTCATTATCTATAGTCCAACTGGTATTGCTAAAATCCAGAAATTATTCCGAGTATATGTCCTTGATTTAATCGGATAATACTCTATGAAACTAGTTTTCGTATATGAGATGATTATTTTATTTATTTATTTTTTTACCATGATCAGGGGGAGACACACACTATCAAAATCATGTGTTAATTAACTTAAAAGTTATATATATTTCTCTCCCAATATGATCAAATCGAAAAAGGCTGCCACTAATAATTGGTGTGAAAATATCTCATATAGCTTATGCCGTTTAAAAAGGCAGACTCAATCACATCTAGCAAGCATGTAGCATTTGTATGTATGCTACAGATAGCTCTAACAGAGTCTATCATAACACGACTCACAATCTCAAATCTCAAAAATTCATATCTACTCATTTGAATAGTATGAGATTATCACGCCCATGGGCACTGGTACCAGTAAATTTAGATTTTTTCAAAGCATGCATACACTGGAAATTATGTGAGATCGTGATAAGCTAATTTAGTTGTCGAATAACAAAGATAGTGGTTGTTAACCCCTCTGCAGAGGAATATCGACATATGTGATTGGTTGGCATACGATCCAATTAGGTTGGATTAATTTCTCAGTTAACGCAATTTTGGATCCAAAACTAACACTATAAATGCCAAGCCTATCAATTACAGGCTAGTGTAGTCATAATGCGTTATATGAGAAATTTTTCGTTGTGAAAACGATTTAAGGGTTCCATTTTTCTCAGACCCTAGGATTGATTCAATAAATATTTTTGTTCTCCATGTATGATGCTTTTGGCGTGGTAGTCTTTGAAGGACTCATATAGCATTCACACAAGAAATGTGGTCGGAGAACATGTTAAATTTGTAATCCTTTAGGCAGCCACCTTATTTGCTTAATAAGGTTTAACAATCCTTTATGTGTTTTTAGAAATTTGGTAGACAACCAAAAATCCGGATTAATTAGTTGATGATTTCAACGTTATAGGTCTCTTGACGAGTCTTTAAAAACACAAAATCCACGATTTGCAAACATAAATTCTATTTTTTTCTTCTTTCTTTCTTAAATCATAGTTAGAATTATGCTAGCTTAAACTCGTCTTTCATATAGACTAGAGTTATTATTTTGATGCTTAACTTTTGAAAATCTCATATATTTGGGTTAGCATCCATATTTACGTCAAAAGTTGTACTCTTTTCCCTTTATTTCAGGTTTTATCCCAAGTGGTTTTCCTGAAAAGGTTTTAACGAGGCAACATCTCGTTGATGTTTGATTTTATTTCAAAATGTTGATATTTGTGCTCTTTTTCCTTTGTCCAAGTTTTTTCCCATTGGGTTTTACTGGCGAGGTTTTAGCGAGGCAATTTAATTCAACATGGTGGTCATCCAAGGGGGAGTTGTATCGATTTCGGTTATTTGGTGGATTCCCACCATTAACTAGATCATTTTGTTAGACCACATCAACATAAACTTCTCCTATGAATTTGGATATTATTTGATCCATATAAGGTATGATCACAAATTTTGTTCACCTTTGGTCTTGTAACTACATATTGGCACCTTGTTGAAGAAACTACGTCAACTACATATGCAAATCATCTCCGAAGATAGCAAACCAAGAAATAAGTTCTCAATGAATTTGGAGAAGCTTGAAGATTCGAGTACACTACTATTAGAAGACTAACACAAAAGAAGACTTCATCAGAACAAATATCTTATACATTCAAGAAATTCGTTCACCGAAATTGGGAAGTCTCGACTCAAAGATTTGCAAGCCAATAATTTCTTCAAGTACTCATCGGGGGAGCGCCATCATCAAATTAAGTTGCATTCTTTGGACTTTATCGAGTTGTACTCTTTTTCCTTTGTCAAGGTTTTGTCCCAATGGGTTTTCCTTGTCAAGGTTTTAACGAGGCAACATTTGTGTGTCCAACAATGTTTCGAGTCTTTACATGCTTATGCAATTTCAGGTTTTTCTCTTTTGAGTTTTCCTGGTCCGTTTGTAATTAGCTTAGACACAATGTCATCAGGGGGAGTGTTATAAACGTGTAATTATGTTAAGAATATCTAGGGAAAATCCCGTTTATTACTGGGATGCCCTTGTGTCTAGCCCTATAAATAGAGGCTCTAATCTTAGTCTATTATACACATCTAATAAGATTTTCTCCCCTTCTTCATCTCTACTTTGTGTTTTTCCTTCTCTATTTTCTAGTTCCACAATAGATTTTATAATTTTGAATTGCATTTTCTAATATTAGTAATATGAATGTAATCTTTTGATCAATTATTAATTAATCATGATGTTTGATCTATGAACTTCCTTTATACGTAGTATAAAATTTCAAACTCCATTGTTGCATAACGATAAAATGTTAGAATTTTGAATTGCAATCACTGACATTTTGAATTCCTGTTTCAATGGACTGTCTTATGGAACCACGTTCGGACTTTGGACGCTCTAATTATAACGTTCTATTTAGATATCAAGTTGTAAGGGGCCTATAAGTGAATTTCACCGCCAACTTCTAGCGCCTTTCAGCTATATGGTGTGAAACTTTTGTGGCATAATATGGAAGTCCATTGGTGAAATGATTTACTTTTTTGACATAACATAAATGGCTTGAGTTGGTTTCAGTTAAGGACTATTGATTTAGGTGTCATAATGCCCCGTTTTTTCGGGTTTCATTTCAAAGTTAGGGATATTTGACTAGAAATCCACTTATTCTCGATGAGATAATCTAACATAATCATCCAAAATTTTATATAACGGAACGGGTTAAACTCTAGTGTTGAAAGAGTTATTTTGATCCAGGTTGTTGAGTGTCGAGAAGAGACTAGAGAGGGAAGGGAAACATAAAAATAAAAATAGGGGTAATTTGCATTACCTCCCCTGGCAAGATCGCTAATTTGCGTTACCTCCCATACATAAATTAAATTAGCAAAACCTCTTTTCATCAACTTTTCCATCCATTTTCGGTTAGCTGACTCAGCGGCAATATACACGTGAAAAAATAAATACACGTCATGAGTAATTTTTGAGTACTACTGCACCCTACTCCTCACTTCTCTCCTCAAGATTTTTATAGACATTTCAACAATCATGGTAGATCAAATAGTAATTTTGTTAATCATATGTATCAGTACTCAAATCATTCAAATGATAACTTTGATTAGTTTTCTCACAATGAAAAAATCATTTCCCATTTTAATGATTTAATCGGACTCACTCAAAAAACATGATGTGTTAACATAAAAATTGAACTAAAAATTCATCACTTGGAAACTAATGAAATGAATCATTTAGCGAGAAAAATGACATCCGCATCCTGAACTACGAGAACTAAGAAGAACACCTAACAAGCTAATGAAAACGAATTGTTTATTGATAGACGCATTTATGTGTCAAATTTGTCCTCAATGTTTCGTATTGTTAGTACTCGTTTTTTTCCTTATTATGGTGTTTTGTGTGTTTGTATGTATTTTTTGGAATTAAAGATTGTTGGAAAATTCGGCCCGAAAAGTTGCTCGGAACACCTCCGGAGGACATTTGCTATTCGGACTCCCACTTTGGATAAGGGGTAACCCAATTGCTAATGGGAACCCCGGGAGCCAAGCGCTAATCGCACCCCATCACTGGTTAAGGGGCACCTCCTTCTTCTTCGTTTGAAAATGAAAATTGGCGGGAAAAAAATAGGTTATCGCCTGGCAGAACTGAGATGCGATTTTGGGCGTGCTAGAAGGAGATTCAAAGGCTGAAAATCATTGGGTATCTTCCTTTGGACCTAACGAGGCTTGGTTTGGGTCTTTAGCTCGACTAGAATTGGCTAGAAACTCGTTTGGAAGAAATCGAGGACGGGAGATATTCACGAGTTGGCACGAGATATTCATGGGATTTCTGTGCGTATTAGAGGATAGAGTGTATCTTAACGAGTTTTACTCCAAGCGGGAGTGTGTCAACACCAGGAAACGCGTGAAGGGTCAAATCGGGGAAGAAAATATTCCCAAAAATATTTTATTTAACACCGAAGTAATGGAAGATTATTGTGGGTTAATGAGCGAGATTTATTGGTGCTTTGTTGGGTTATAAATAGTTCTTTGAGATATCATAGAAGAGATACGGAGAGATTGGGAGAGTTGCAAAGCATCGAAAGCCAAAAAAATCGAGTTGCGTAAAACCACCATTTCGCCGCTGCTGTGAAGAACACGAAGAACATCAATGCACGGGGGGACCGTCGTTTATCAACAGTGATAACAACACATCGAGGGTCGTAGTTTAGCGGACGAGACTTAAAATCGGACATCGAGGGTCGTAGGACAGCAAATGAACAACACTTTACATGTATCGTTCTCTCATGTGATCCGTTTGTAACAATTAAAACTGTTACAAATCGGGCTTTTCATCTTTTCTCCCTTGTTCATCATTTGTAAACCATTTTTGAGCATTAATAATGATTTTTGAGCGTGTTTACACCATGATGAGCTAGAACCCATCACCGGACGACGGAGGAAGCTGTTTTGCACCCATGTGGTAATTCTATTTAAATTCCTTTATGACTATTTGCACTATTATAAGTGATTCATGATTTTTATTGATTATTTGTGAATTCGTTAGATGTTGCATGCTTAGTCTTAGGTACTTTAGATGCGTCATGCTTGTGAATTACATATAAATCTTTATAAAATCTATCTTGGCAAAGAATTAGAGTCGATGTTTGTTACTTTATGAGCCTTAATTGTCCGGAATTAATAGATGAACCGCATGAATGTGAGAATTGGTGGAATCCCGAGTCCTAGTAACTCTCTTCGTCTTGTGACATAAATTGTATTTTTTCTCTATTTTTATTATTTTTCTTTATTAAATCCTAAAATCAATTTCAACAAGTCCGAGTGAACGACAACTCTACTTACCACTATCTAAAATTTGATCAATTTTTGCGCGCCGACGCGGACTTGTGTATAGATTTGTTTTTAGGTTTTATTTTTATTTTTATTATTTTTGTTCTTTTTACGCGTTTTGGTATTTCGTTTGCTTTGATTTGGAGTGGAGCGAAAGAAAAAGAGAAAGTGCTGAAAAGAAAAGCAAAGCCAAAATAAGAAAGAAAAGAGAGATCCGAACGGAGTGAAGAAGAAAATTTTGTATATAGTGTAATTATTATTTTTTTTTAGAAACTGTAATTAGGTAATTATTTTTGTAATTTTTATTTTTGGACTTTTTAATTTTTGGACTTTATTTTTGGATTATCGGACATTATTAATTTTAAACCCTAAGGAAGGGTAATTTAAATATAAACTGCACAGGGAAGGACGGTGATTGTGATATCACCTCGGCCCTCGGGTTCGTACACGACATAGGATTCGTGGCCCGAGTCGACTTCAACGGTTCATCCCCGTCCTGGAACGGGAGGTAAGGATTCTAAACACCCGCGAATCCCCGTCAATGGGTTCTTCGGATGATTTCGTGTGAATATATGTCGAGGAACCGAATCCTACCGCTTTAATTTCCTAGTAAAGGGCAAGGACTGGCCATACAAGATAAGAGTTCGGATTTCATCACCGTTCTCTTCTTGCCCGCCTTAGGAAAACGAAACCAAACACGAACCTAAGCCTAAAATTTTGACTAGAACGAGACCGATAGGTAACGAGCTTAATAGGAAAGTCATTCGAAAAATATTGGTTACTCTTTAAGCATACTTCAAGTTCATGATGGTTTCAGAAGTTGAATGCATGACTCACGCCACCTTGTAATGCGGTGAGGCCTTGGGTATCAAAGCTCCACGCCAGCCTTCCCTCGCCTATTCAACTTACTTAAACTCGGATTGATTCCAGAGGGTTTGCTTAAATTGTAACGAATTCCATTTCGAAGGTTTAGAAGATCGGTCTAGAAACAATCTAAGTGGAGCCATCATGCTTTTTGTTTGCTAGAAATCGTAGGATTGTTGTGGTAGGAGTCAGCCTTGTTTGTGTTTGTGTAGAATTCCCTTGCAATTAGGATGTCAAATTCGGTATTTCATAGGTGTTGTAAAACACCTAATTTTATATCTAGTATTTATGTTTTCTTTGCTATTTTCCTTGGGAATTGCATCTCTTATGTGTGGTTTTGAGTTTATCAGGTGCAATGGAGTCATTCGGAACAAAAGAAGGAGAAATCATTCATTCGGATCAAAAGAAGGAGAAATCATTCATATGGTCATTGCACAGGCAAACATTATCTGGAGCCCGGTAATGGTTAAGGGGCAACTCTTCTTGGAGGAGTACTAAATACAGATCAGCCAAGGTTAAGGGGTTACCATCTGGGTGCACCTTGTCTAAGTGCTGGGGTGTCTTAATCCAGGCCAAATCACTACCTAAACCTGAATTCGAGAGAATCCGTCTCTCATTCATTTCATTCTTTCTTTCTCCCGAAACTGAAACAATAAAGAACAACACCCGCACTTCCAAGAGATCGAGAAGAAATTCAGAAGGAAAAATTAGTGATGGGGTTTCTGTGAGAATCTCCGACAGTTTAAGCTTAAGTCGGTAGTGATTGAACAGAAGATGAGTCTGTAAGACGCAACTAATGGATCGAGAAGATTAGGGGGATTAATGGAGTATTTCCTAATTGATGTTTTTGAGAGATGGGTTCATCGATGAGTTCAAGATCGAGAAAAGAAGAAGCCAACACAGGGTTTTGATTCGTCACTATTATGGGTTAGAGTTTCGTTGAGAAGATTTAGATCGAGAATTGATGTTGCTGAGGAGAAGAATCACGAAGAAATCGATGTTGTTGAGTGAAATAGAGTTGGGTTTTGACATTGAGTGATTAAGACACTGCTGCTGTGGACTGTGATTTTTGATTGAGAATCGTTAGGGTTTTTAGTGGTACCGAGCTGGAGGTGATTAAGATGGTACTTGAGAAGTTGATGGAGTGATGGGTCTTGAATCCGTGAAATTGAGGCTGGATTTTGTCAATCAGAAGATGGAAGAAATGGGTTAGTAGTAGTAGCAGAAGAACACCGATTCAGAGAGGGGTTTTGAGAGACACTGTGATGAAGAAGAAATAGAAGATGGGTTTGATTTATGGACTCAGAGTTGGTGGTGTACAAGACTGGCAGATGAGCAGATGGGAATGAATGAAATGCGTAGTGAATCAAGAACAAGAACCAGCAGCTTATAGTTGTGATTGAATGGGCTTGTTGGTGGAGCAACGGGTGTAGGTGGTTCTTGTTGGTGCTGCGTATGTGAAGTCAGCAGTGTTGGCGCCATAGAGAACAACTCAGAAGCTGGATTACAATTTGCATTTGCAAGTAAGAGAACGAGGATATTGATTTATGGGTTCTGAATCGGGTGGAATTGAGACAGAGATGGAGCTGGTAGGCTGAGTTTAGTGGACCGGCACTTTGGTGATGTTAGGTGTTGGCATGGTGTATGTGTTGTCTTGTTCGAATGTTGTGAGTTTACAATAGGTGTGGTAGGTATATCGGTCAAGCCTACAAACTAATCTGGTGTTGTTAGTTAGCTAGAGCAAGGGCGTATCAGAATCAGTGAAGATTGGGGTGGAATCGAGGATAGCCATGGGTCCGGTATTGTCTTGAAGTTGCGGGAACAGGTTGAATGGTTCCTGCTTGTTGGGTTGAGCTTCAAGGTTTTTATGAAATTGGCAATTGGAGATGTTGGTCCGTGGAGGCGATTGTTTATTGTGCCGGGGGATATTGAGTGGAGCCGGTGAGATGCGTGTTTGCTCAGTTGTGATGTTGCGGTGATGGCGGTGGTGATTTCGGGAGAAGTCGTGTGTGTTTGGCTGCAAATCAGGATGGCGAGGATGCAAAATGGACTTGTCAGATGATGGCTGAGGCACGTGTGCTGGTTTGTAATGGTGGAGGTTGGCTTTGCAAGTGGTGTTTTGTCTGCAATTTGGGAGGCAATGGCTCTTGGTGTTGGTGATAACAGGATGTGAGAGGTTGCAGGCGCAAACAGCTAGAGCTTGTGGCGGTCGACCAAGGGAAGACATTGCATGAGCAGAATGAGGTTTGCTTGATTCTGATTTTATATAGAGAGGCTCGAATAAGGAATTGGTGGTAGAGATGGATGAATTTGCAGCTGCAGGATAAGCTGTTGTTGATGCTATGGACAAGGAGTTACAGAGTTGGTGATGGTCTGGTTTTGTTGAGTCAAGGGTAGCAGTGACAGTGGAGATATTTGGTATAGCAATGGTTGCGGTGATGGCATTGGAGAGAGTTATTTGGTGGCCCGAGATGGCGGTGATAAGCCGGGTTAAAAGGGTGTTGCGCCTTGAGCAGGCTATCATGGTCGGATTTTCCCAAAATTTAAGCGCAATCTTGGCGCATTACAACATAAAGCCTATGCAAGACTATAAATGGCCTAGGCCAAAGGTGACTCGAGTCTAACTCGTTCCCCGACTCGGCCCTACTCGCACTCGACTCCTGTTTGACCGAGTTGACTGGACGAGTTGGATTGTTGACCGAGTTGACTCGTTGACCGGTGACCGGTGGACTTGCGGTCACCGAGATACTTTCTCGGTCATAGGACTCAGACCAATTTCCGACCATAATCCCAGTTTCCTGGCGACGAATTTTGGACATAATTTTACATGGTTTTTTCTCACACATGGGCTTGTGGACCACTTGGAGATGGGTTTTGAGAAGACCTAATATTGGAAGGAGTATCCTTTATGGAAATTGAGAAACATATAAAAGAGAAGACTTTTACCTAATCGGGATATATCTTTATTATTATTCTTTGCCTCTATTTTGTGTTTTAGGGTTTAGAACCATGAAGTCTTTTCTTCTTCTTGTTATGAACTCCATGAATATGAGCTAGAGTTTTCTTTTGGTTATGGATTAGTTGGATTTCCAAACATGAGTTTTGTTCAATAAATTAGTTTTGTCTCCATATTATCGTTTATGATTCACCATCAATATTGTTACATGAGTTGAATGCTATTTAGTCGAGTCGCGAATCGATTGAGTTTCTTTTCATCTCTCTTGCTAGATTAGGATTTATTATACGCAAAAGTGATAGATTCCGATTACAAGTAGCATAATTGTGATTATTGCTAGTAGTGATACATCCTAGTAGTTGGTAGGTTTACAAAGAGTGTGTTTCCTACGTATTACGCAAGTGCACAGCCTATTGGAGGCATGGCAAGCTGTGTCGATCCCACGGAGAAGTGGTGTGTGCTTAAGTGATCTAAGAGCTTCTTCAACTGATTTCTATCAAGTGACAAAGTTGTTTGGTTTAATGTTGTCGATAATGACCGAGATGTTGTTGATGTGGTCATGTGACTCTAAGCTAAGGCAATGATAAGTACAAAGTGTTGAACCGATGATGTTGTGACACTAGGGTGATTAACTCCACCCTCCGATCTTATACTAATGCAATATGAATTTTCACTTTGTTCTACCGCCTTCCTTGAAGGCCTTAATTGGATAATTGATGGACTAAAGCACCTTATCTACCCCTAGTATCACCTGGTCTTCTTACAAAGACCACTTTGGTGATCACAGCAAAGTTAGTCCAATAGTTCACTAATTTCTTAAGCCATACACTCACTAAGAACAATTTGACAATCCACTTACTTCATACTAAATCAAAGGGTTTCATTACACCCTAGTTTAATTGTTTAGAACATGATGCGTAAAAACAAATTCGAATTAAAATTGCGTAACTCAAACCCTAAAACATGCTACCCTCTCTCCTCAGAGAAACTTCAATTTATACCTAACAATTCTTTCTAACCCTAAAACTGAAATTGAAAGCTTACTCGACAAACCCAAAGATCAAAATTGCTTGTTCCCTCTGCCAAATCGCCTCTGCAAGCCATGCATCAGATGTAGGAGTAAACCCTAAGTCTATTTATCTCTAACATAGCCTCAGGGGTTGAGAGAGAAGCTATGTGAGAGATGAATAAAGCTAAGGGTGGAGAATAGATAACCGTGGTGTTGTTGGTATTATTTGGCCGAGGTCGGGTACAGGTGGTGGGAGAAACGGCGGAGGAGATGGCTCGCCATTTTTGGTCTGGGAAGAAGAGAAGGGTAAGGGTTTGTCCGAGTTTGGTCGGGTGAAGGAGAAAGAAATGAGATTAGGTTTTGGTGTTGGGAGTTTATATAGGGCTGTGCTGTGGAGCGGGTGCATCAGGATTTGATGAGGAAGGTGGAGCGAGCGTTGGATCTTGGCAGTGGAAGATCTCACGGCTCAGAGTGATGGCGGCTTTGGTGTTGAGCGGGAGTATCAAGAGATGATGTGTAGGAGTCGGAGCGAGCGTTGGATGAAGACTGGATCAAATCGACGGCTCGGAAAGGATGGACTCGAATCCGGTCGTGGGTAGCTTGGGCCCATGTCTTGTAGATGAGTTGCTAGTTGTTGGGTTGCAACCGATGCGCGGGCTTTGGCTCGCTCCATAGATGCTTGCCTCCAAGTTTCCTCGCTCTTTTGGCTCCTCAATTTCTCCGAACTTTATTTACGCCTAAAAACACAAAGTTAATTAGTACAAATATTTATTCTTGAAAACAAAGAAAATAGAGAACTGGGATAATATCTCGATTTCCAACACAAAAGATGAGCTAAATGCCAATAAAAGGTGTATAAATATGCAATATTTGGCACTCATCAAATACCTCCAAACCTGAATTTTACTTGTCCTCAAGTGAAACAGTAAATGAATAAATCCTAACTATACCACTGTCATTTGGTCTCTCGAATGCATTTAGCGTATGCACTAAGCCTTTAAACCCCTAGGTGTCCCTAGTGGACGAGTTGTAGTCTCGTGAGGGTTTACAAGAGGTGTACCCACAAACCTTATCCAACTTCGTAGTGTAAAAGAGTCTCAAGCCTCCAAGAAGCTATGAGGACATAGAGTTTTCGCATGTTAGTAACATGAAGTTAGAACTACCAAAGAACGCATTCTCATCCTTAGTGCCGAGCGATAAGTAACCATACCATATGAAAGAATTCGGATTCGATTGTGATCATAAGCCTCGACTTCTGCCTCACTAATAGGGTTTTATGATAATTGCACTCAAAAAGATCGCTTTTTTAGTCTCTCATGTGTGCAGCAGGAATAAAGAGAGAAATCCCGCACACGTTGTAGGTAAGAAGGATAACCTTCCGAAATAAAATCTGGAGACTCCACAAAAGTGTGGACAAAAAGAATCTTTTTCTGATGATCTCTAATAAATGAAATCAACCATTAGCAAGGGTGGGAGTACTCACTTACCTTCTCACCCGATCGGCAATTAATATCACTCTCTCAAAGATTCATAGAAACGCTCTTCAATCTTCAATCTTCGGTCTTCAAATGTTGATGACGAACTTCTTAACTTGAAAAAAATTTTTTTTTTTTTTTTTTTTTTTTGACTTAGTACATGAAATGAAAATAACAATAAAACTCAATTTTTCACAAACTTCATTAATTCTCATCTTCTTTTCTTTTCTTTTCTTTCCTTTGTTGCACATAAACCTTGGCCTATATCAACTTTTCTTCAAATATTCGATGATGCTCCGCTTGTCGACGATGATGTGTTTCTATGAATGTGTTGATTGAGAGGGAGAGAGTGATGCTAACCGCAAATCGATATTTAGAAGGAGTTTTCATCTTTAGGCGTCACCCTCATGATTGATGAATTAGCACTCAAGAGATCAAAAATAGTGCCGAAAGTGGTGCGAAGTTGGGTAGCTCACCATTCCTACCCGAATTGACGTGACGGTGACACACACTCTAATGCCTTTTCTAGAAAGTTACAAAGAGTGAAGGTCGGGTACCTCGCTTGATGTAAAATGGGTAGTCTCCACTATGGGTGATCACAATTCTACTACCGAATATCTAAACAAGACCTAACCCGCCCTCCGGTATGGTTAAATCCAACTTTAACGCTCTAATCAACTAAGAAACCCGATTGCGTTCTCCAAGACTTCCAAGTTCGTTATTTCGGTCGACTTCTATGTAAACATATCTAGAAGCATGCTAGTGACTCTAAAATCTCTAAAAGTTGGAGGTTTTTATGCAAATATTTTGAGTTTTTTTTTTTTTTTTTTTTAAAGAAGTAAAACAAAAGACTAAAAACTCTAAATGCAAATCACACCCCCAAACCTAGATCAAACATTGTCCTCAATGTGTCAACAGATATAAAGAATTTAAACAAACACATACCATGAGAACTATGATGAGAGGAGAAAAGGGAAGAGATTACCGGATGCAAGGGTGTTGCTAAACCATAGAAAGATGAATGCTTTGAAAGCAAACAATCAAGAGCGCAAGACAAAAAGTTTGGTTAGCACACATCAAAAACTATGCAAAAAGAAAAAGAAAAGGGAAAGAGCATGGATTGTTAGTCCATATGTATGTACACAAGTGAACTAGTCTAGTCCACATAGATGGGGTCTTCCAAGTCAACGGTCTCAACTTCTGGTGGAAGATGCTCCATAAATGGTTTCAATCTCTCGACCATTGACTTTGAAAATGTTCTTGTTTGTTGGGTTTTCAACTTCAACTCCATGGGGAAAGACGATGACGTACCAAGAATGGTCCCGACCATCGAGAACGTAGCTTTCCGAAACAAGTGCAAACGAGTGTTGTACAATAAAACTTTTCGACTGGTGTGAAAGACTTGCGTATAATGCGCTTGTCGTGAAACACTTTCATCCTATGTTTGTACGTTTTGGCACTATCATATGCATCGTTTCTCAATTCTTCTAACTCATTGAGTTGAAGTTTTCTACGGGTTCCTCCTTTATCAAGATCAAAGTTCAACTTCTTCACAGCCCAAGATGCACGTTGTTCTAACTCAATGTGTAAATGACATGCTTTTTCCGTACACAAGTCCGTAAGGAGACATCCCAATGGGAGTCTTGTATGCAGCTCTATAGGCCCATAAAGCATCGTTTAAGCGAAAAGACCAATCTTTCCTAGAAGGATTGACGGTCTTCTCAAGGATATGCTTAATTTCCCTATTAGAAACTTCTACTTGGCCACTCGGTTTGAGGATGGTAAGGTGTTGCGACCTTATGAGTGATTTCATACTTGCGCACTAGTGATTCAAAGGGTCTATTGCGTAAATGACTACCTCCATCACCGATTATTGCCCTAGGGGTTCCAAAACAGGAGAAAATGTTCTCCTTAAGAAAAGAAAGAACAACTTTATGGTCGTTGGTTTTGGATGCAATGGCCTCTACCCACTTAGAGACATAATCAACAAAGAACAAGAATGTATAACTTACCTTGAGTTAGGAAATGGACCCATGAAATCAATACCCCAAACATCAAACAAATTAAACAATAAAAATGGGTTGTAAGGGCATCATGTTTCTCCTAGAGATACTTCCTAATTTTTGACATCGGTCACAAGCAACACAAAAGCATGGCAATCCTTAAACAAGAAAGTTGGCCAATAGAAACCGCTTTGCAAGATCTTTGCAATAGTTTTCTTGGCACTAAAGTGGCCTCCACATGCATGGTCATGACAGAAAGAGATGACGTCCCCTTTGTCTTAATTGGGGACACATCTCCTAATGATTTGGTCTTGGCAAGATTTTAAACAAATATGGGTCATCCCAAAGGAAATGTTTAACTTCAGCCAAGAACTTAGAACGGTCTTGTTTAGACCAATGCAAGGCATTCTACCCGTAGCAAGGTAGTTCAAAATATCGCAAACCAAGGCATTTCGACATACACAAGCATCAATTGCTCATCATGGAATGATTCCCTAATTAACACAGATTCATCAAGCCAGATTCAACATTCAACCTAGACAAGTGATCGCAACAACATTCTCTCGACCCTTTCTTATCTCGAATTTCGAGGTCAAACTCTTGTAGCAAGAGTATCCATCGAATTAGACGAGCCTTAGCATCTTTCTTAGACAAAAGATATCTCAATGCAAAGCATGGTTTAATAAATGATGACCTTAGATCCTATCAAATAAGATCTAAACTTATCTAATGCAAACACAACAGCTAGCAACTCTTTCTCGAGTGGAATAATTCAATTGAGCATCATTAAGTGTTTTACTAGCATAGTAGATCACATAAGGAAGTTTGTCTACTCGTTGGCCCAAAACAGCCCTACAAAGATAGTCGACGCATCACACATAATCTCAAATGGTAATGACCAAACAGTGGTCCACTATAGGGCGATGTAAGGAGAGCCTTCAATTGCTCCCATGCTTCCTTACAAGCATCATCAAAGACAAATGCAACATCTTTTGCAAGAAGATTGCACAAAGGTCATGAAATTTTACTAAAGTCTTTGATGAATCGGCGGTAAAACCCGCATGGCCTAGAAATGATCCGATGTCCCCCGCGTAACGAGGTTGGAGGCAAGTGTTGAATGAGATCTACCTTGGCTTTGTCTACTTCTATGCCTTTTTCCGAGATGATATGCCCTAAAACAATGCCCGAGTTAACCATGAAATGACATTTTTCCCAATTCAAGACCAAACTCTTTCCTTACACCTAATTAGCACACAAGTGAGGTGATGCAAACACTCATCAAAAAGAAGACCCAAACACGAAAAATCATCCATAAAAATCTCAAGAAACTTATCTGCCATGTCGGAAAATATGCTCATCATGCAACGTTGAAAAGTAGCGGGTGCATTGCACAACCCAAAAGGCATACGACGATAAGCAAAAGTTCCATAAGGACATGTAAATGTGGTCTTTTGTTGGTCTTCGGGTGCTATGTGAATTTGGTTTGTAGCTGAATAGCCATCTAAGAAGCAAGAGTGACTATGTTTTGCTAACCTTTCCAAAGATTTGGTCAATGAAGGGAAGGGGAAAATGGTCTTTCTTGGTTACCGTGTTCAGCTTTTTCTATAATCAATACAAACTCGCCACCCCGTGTAGACACGGGTGGGGACAAGTTCATTCATCTCATTTTGAACTACGGTAATGCAGGACTTCTTGGGTACTACCCGAATGGACTCGACCCATCGGCTATCGTGGACGGGGTAAATGATACCCGCATCGAGCAATTTGAGAATCTCACCCTTGACAACATCTCTCATGTTGGGGTTAAGTCTCCTTTGCATTTCCCTAGATGGTTTAGTGTTCTCTTCAAGGTTTATGTGATGCATGCAAATTCAGGGACTTATACCCTTAAGATCGGAGATGGTCCAACCTAAGGCTCCTTTATGTTCTTGAAGTACTTCTAAGAGTCTACTTTCCTGTTCTGTGTCTAAACATGATGCAATAATCACAGGTAAAGTATCAGAAGGACCTAAGAAAGCATACTTCAAGGCATCGTAATGGTTTCAAATCAAGCTTAGGTGGTGTCTCAAGAGGTGGGTGATTTGGTATCGAGAGTGGGAAGTGGTTCCACCGCATTCGCCACTTAGCAATATCCATGGGTGGAACAGATTCAAGCAAAGAGTGAATTTCACCAATGTACTTAGACTCAAGAGATCTAAGTCAAAGTTATCTAAACATGCTTGCAAAGGGTCCACTCGACAAAATGTCGGGCAAAGAGTCTTGGATCAGACTCGATCATGTTAATCTCATGCAAATCAGTATCATCATCACAATCAATGGGTTGTTGACTAGTGTTAAAAACATTTAGCTCTACGGTCATGTTACCAAAAGACAATTTCAACACACCATTACAACAGCTTGATGATGGCATTGGACGTCGCCAGAAAGGACGTCCTAAAATCATGGTGGATGTGATTACTTGGGTTTTGCACGGTTGAGTGTCAAGAACTACAAGAAAGAAAAATTTATCAACCTTGATTAACACATCTTCAACAATACCACTGGGATTCTCACGGATCGCCCGCTAATCGTAGCGTAATAGTGTGGGCTTCAGCCCCCCAAGGCCCAATTGCACATACATGAGTATGGCAATAGATTCACACCGGCTCTAAGTCTAGTAACGCCTTTTCGACCACATGGTCACCTATGGTGCATGTAATTGTTGGACTACCCGGGTCTCTAAACTTAGTGGGAATCTTGTTTTGATTATGGAGCTCACTTGCTCAGTGAGAAAGGCACGCTTATGCACATGAAGCTTACGCTTTTTGTGTGCAAAGGTCCTTCGTAAACTTAGCATAGGTGGGTATTTGTCCGATTGCTTCGAGAAATGGAATGTTTATGTTAACTCTCTTGAACATTTCCAAAATCTCATTGTATTGGTTACTCTTCTCGTTGCACCAACCTTTGTGGGAATGGAGCAACAAAGTACATGACTTGGCACAGAACACGTAGGACTCTTGGTCTTATCAACAAGGCTCGCATTCTTTCTCTACAAAGTGGATGTTTTCTGTGGTGTTGTGTGTACCGGTGAGTCCGATATAGACTCGCTTGACGGTGGTACACCTACATTGTTCTCAACAATTCTACCACTACGGAGAGTGGTGATAGCATTCGCTTGACTATGCGAAGTTTCATTGCAGTAGAGGAGCCTGCTTGAAACACGATCTTTGGATTTTGTTGGGGTTGACTAGGAATTTTCCTTTCTCTCTCTCATTCAATGCATCACGATTTGACCCATTTTAAGTTCTAGACTTGTGAAACGTTGGTCGGTAGTTTTCTCAAGTTGTGAAAGATTTTGGGTCAACAGACACACATAGTCTTCTAAGCTAGTCTTTTTCTCTACAGTGGTACTCGAGGTGTGGTTGTACTTGGGGTTTCTAGGATATGAGTATCCTTGGTTGTTATTTGTTGGTCCCCCTTGTACCGGCCCTTTAGACCAAGAGAAGTTAGGGTGATTCCTCCACCGGGTTGTAGGTTTGAGAATAAGGATTGTTCTCTTGCCTATGGTACAATGCATTGGCTTGCTCGATTTTGGACTCTTGAAATGCATGTAAATCGGGACAGTGTCCACTAAGTGGTCGAACTATGGCATGCGACAAGTGGCCATATCAATTTGGTCACGGAGAGTAGGGGCATTAGATTTTACATTCTTTTCCAACTCAAGCACTTCTATTCTCCGGCCAAAGATGCCATTTTTGCATTTCCCTCAAAGTCGACTCGATTCTATGAACATTTTTGTGGGTAGTCCGTTTTGGTTCTCGGATGGACTCCCACCGTTGAGTCTTTTAGCGACTTCGACTAAGAAAGTCCAAGCGTCATCAAGACTCTTGTCAATAAATGCACCATTGCACATTGACTCGATCGTGGTTCGGGTTCTAACATCTAGACCCTCATACAAGATTTGGACGAGTCTCCATTTTTCAAAACCATGGTGGGGACATTGGAGTAGTAATTCATTGAATCTCTCCAAGTACTTTGCTAGAGTTTCATCTTCTAATTGCACAAAACCATTTAGACATTGGCGAATTGTCGCCGTCTTATGGTTGGGGAAAACTTTTGAAAAACTCTTTTGTGAGGTCATCCCAGGTGTTCTAATGGACTAGCCGTGGTTGTAGGGCATGAAGCCAAGACTTGGCTTTGTCTTTCAGAGAAAAAGGAAACAATCTCAATTTGAGGGACTCCTCCGGGCATTTGGTTAAAACGCAGAGTCCCACAAATATCCTCAAAGTCTCTCACGTGATGGTAGGGGTTCTCAAGATCGACCCCTCTAAACACGGGTAAAGCATATGAATGGTGCTTGCTTTCGGGGGTTCAAACCGACAATCATCAGTGGCAGGAATGATGCAAGAGGGCTGGCTTGCCCTAGTTGGGTACATGTAGTCCTTGAGACTACGGGGTGGGTTTGGTTCATCACCCATGATTTATGTTTGAGATAGGTTCTGGCTTGGGTTTTCGGTTGAAGAACCGGGTATGCTTACGATTTCGTCCGGCGGATTCTAACTAGTCGATTTGTTTGGTCTCTAAAAGACACAATCATAGCCTAGCTAGCGCATCTAGCATGTTATCATACAATCAAGTTCAACACAGAAAAGCAAAGACTCAGAAATGACCCACTAATATAAGACTCAAGCCCAAAAGATGGCTTTTTGAAGTTGCTAAGCCCATTTGAATAGGTGTATTTTAGCCCAAATGATGTGGGCTCGGTTTTGTGTAGACAGCCCAACAAATTTGATCATGGGCTTAGGGCTTAGGGTTCAGCCAGTATGTTGGTTCTAGGTTATGTTCACTCGCCAGTTGGTTGAGGGCTTCAGCCAAACACAAGCTCACAAAAATTTCACAAAAATTGACACATCCTAGTGGTTTTGCAGTGCTGGTCTATGCAACAAAGATGACTTGTAATTCATAAAGACAGGAATGTGTTTGTAAAGATTAACAAAGCTTTTTGCAGCTAAGCACATGACTTAGTGCTTGCACAAAGACAATGCAACTTGTGCTTATCAATACAAAGCACAACTTGGTCACAAGACAAAGACAGTTTACACAAGACCGGCAAGGCAAGCAGTGTAATGTGCAGCTCTAGTCACAAGACTCTCACACAAATTAAAAGACACACAGTAGAGCCGATGCACGCTCGAGTGGCAGGAGAACAAAAGAGTTTAAAAACTGTGTATGGTGCACAGGTTTGATGGATGTGCTCACTCAATGGTGAAGCATGTTCCAGGGTGTGTATTTGAAAAACAATCTAAATGCTATCACTATATCTGCTACTCAACATTCACTTCAAACCATACAAATTGCAAAAACTGATTCATACAAGTATGCAAATAACACAGCTGCAAAAGCTCATTCACAAATAAATTGCAGGGATTGATGCTAACACTTCAAAGCATAAAAGTTCAAAGCATTTCAGATATGAATTTTACAGACTTAGCAGATGAAACAACAAATAATCAATGCTAGCCTTTACAAAGATGCTCAGAGGGTGTCAAGAAGGTCTTATGGTCAGTACCACTTCAGAGATGTATGCACAGAGATTCCAGTGTCGATGACTTAGCAAGTCAACAGGGTAGAGCACTACACTTGGGTAAGCTCAAGGTTTGCTCAAACTCACATGTGACAGGCAATAAAAGTACTCACTAGGCCTCACAGCCTTCAAATGGGCTGGAGCTGAGTACAGGGCAGCTGAAAGATGAGCACAGAGCTCACAGAGCAATAACTAGCAAAGGCAATACAGGTTTGCAGCTACAGCCAACTTGGCTTTCCAAGTTGTGACTCAAAACTTGCAGCTTCAGGGGGCTAGCAAGGCTCAAGTTATCATGCATTCATTCATTCATTCATTCATTTATGGTTCACATACATTCATTCATTCAGCATGCTATGTCAACATTCATGTAAGCCAGGGTAGAAGATGATACCACCAGTATACACTGGGTTTAGGCAAATCCACCAATGGTTCTCGCTCCTTGGTTTTTCTCCACTGCTCCGGTACCTGTTACTCAAGAGCAAAATCTAGAATCTCAATGTTGCACAGATCAAAGGAGAAGAGCAAGACTTGCAAAGTGTGAAGATAACCACTGTACTTGGTTGTCTGTTCGTGGGGCACCAAACTACGGGGTGAAATATCTAACGAATGATGCGAGAGAGGACTACAAGCTTGAGATGATACCAGTTCCACTAGTTACTTTGCTGGTAGTGTTGGAGATGATGGAAAGAGCTTAACTTATGCTAATGATGCATATATGAACAGAGTTGAGTTAAGGTTATACTAACATGTAGATTATGCAAGACTAAGAGAGATTAATGATGGACTACCTAACTAGAAATTATAATGACAAGATACTTAAAAGAGATTACAATGCAGAGTATAAAATAGAATGACTAAGCTAAGTTAAGCTAAGTTAACAGGGAAAATCGAAAGTTTAAGCTAAGATAACACAAATCAGTGCAAAAGAACAAAGATTGTAAAGCATATATATACAATGGATGAACTGAAAATCAGTAAAGCAAACACTATAGTCAACAGGGCACACTACCAATTCCCCGGCAACGGCGCCAAAAACTTGGTAGGTTTACAAAGAGTGTGTTTCCTACGTATTACTGCAAGTGCACAGGCCTATTGGAGGCGTGGCAAGCACAGGTCGATCCCACAGAGAAGTGGTGTGTGCTTAAGTGATCTAAGAGCTTCTTCAACTGATTTCTATCAAGTGACAAAGTTGTTTGGTTTAATGTTGTCGATACGACCGAGATGTTGTTGATGTGGTCGTGACTCTAAGCTAAGGCAATGATAAGTACAAAGTGTTGGAACTGATGATGTTGTGACACTAGGGTGATTAACTCCACCCTCTCGATCTTATACTAATGCAATATGAATTTTCACTTTGTTCTACCGCCTTCCTTGAAGGCCTTAATTGGATAATTGATGGACTAAAGCACCTTATCTACCCCTAGTATCACCGGTCTTCTTACAAAGCACCAAGTGATCACAGCAAATTTAGTCCAATAGTTCACTAATTTCTTAAGCCATACACTCACTAAGAACAATTTGACAATCCACTTACTTCATACTAAATCAAAGTGTTTCATTACACCCTAGTTTAATTGTTTAGAACATGATGCGTAGTAAAAACAAATTCGAATTAAAATTGCAGAACTCAAACCCTAAAACATGCTACCCTCTCTCCTCAGAGAAACTTCAATTTATACCTAACAATTCTTTCTAACCCTAAAACTGAAATTGAAAGCTTACTCGACAAACCCAAAGATTAAAATTGCTTGTTCCTCTCGCCAAATCGCATCTCGCAAGCCATGCATCGATGTAGGGAGTAAACCCTAAGTCTATTTATCTCTAACATAGCCTCGGGGTTGAGAAAGAAGCTATGTGAGAGATGAATAGAGCTAAGGGTAGAGAATAGATAACTCGTGGTGTTGGTGTTGTTGGCCGAGGCCGGTGGTGCATGGGGTGGTGGGAGAAACAATGGAGGAGATGGCTCCGCCATTTTTTGGTCGGGGAAGAAGAGAAGGGGTAAGGGTTTGTCTGAGTTTGGTCGGGTGAAGGAGAAAGAAATGAGATTAGGTTTTGGTGTTGGGAGTTTATATAGGGGCTGTGCTGTGGAGCGGGTGCATCAGGATTTGATGAGGAAGGTGGAGCGAGCGTTGGATCTTTGCAGTGGAAGATCTCACGTCTCAGGGTGATGGCGGCTTTGGTGTTGAGCGGGAGTATCAAGAGATGATGTGTAGGAGCTGGAGCGAGCGTTGGATGAAGACTGGATCAAATCTGACGGCTCGGAAAGGATGGACTCGAATCCGGGTCGTGGGTAGCTTGGGCCCATGTCTTGTAGATGAGTTGCTACTTGTTGGGTTGCAACTGATGCGGGCTTTGGCTTTCTGCTCCATAGATGCTTGCCTCCAAGTTTCTGCTCTTTTGGCTCCTCAATTTCTCCGAACTTTATTTACTGCCTAAAAACACAAAGTTAATTAGTACAAATATTTATTCTTGAAAACAAAAAAAATTCAGAATCTGGGATAATATCTGATTTCTGAACACAAAAGATGAGCTAAATGCCAATAAAAGGGTGTATAAATATGCAATATTTGGCACTCATCAATCAAAATAAAAGATTGTGGTGTATTTGGGTACCCTCGTCTTTTCAAATTCCTATTTGTTTGATTGCAGATTGAATTGAGAAATCGAGATATAAACTCTTTGATATACTTTTCTTAAGATTGAGTCTAACTGTCTAGTTAATTCTCTTGAAAGTATATTGGATTTTGTTCATACAAATTGCTAAAGCGAAATATTAGGTGTGATTGTTAGACCCCCACTTTTTCAATTGGTATAAGAGCATGCAAACACGTTATGTGTTGTAGTGATCTGACTCTATGGACATAAGTTCTATCTCTATAAATGTACCACCAGTCTTCTATGGCTCAAATTACTTATGGTGGAAAATTGATATGCGTGCCTTTCTTTAAGCGTGATTTTCAATCATGGGTATATGTTGTTAATGGCTACAATCCTCCAATGGTTATAATATACGATGTCTCTGTTGCAAAGGATATTGGTAGATATGAACCTATCGAGATTCTCGCTGTAAAGCAAAATTCTGACGGTTTAAATGCTATCATACATGCCATTACCCCAGATCTTCAACACCATGTGTCTATGTGCACTAGGTCTAAAGATACGTAGGATATCTTAGAAACTGTATTCGAAGGGAATACCTCTGAGAAGGATGTTAGGCTTCAAAACCTAAACTTCGATTGGAAAAACCTTCATATGGCTGATAAACATTCATTTGATGAGTTTAATCACAAAGTGTCTGAAATTGTTAATGCATCTTTTGCGTTGGGTATGACTATTCCTGAAAAGGACGTTGTGATGAAAATTCTCAGATCGTTACCAGCCAAATATAATTCTAAGAAACATGCCATCATGGAAGGAAATAACCTGGAAACTCTTTCCAGAAATACTCTTGTTGGAAAACTAAAGATTTTTCGATCTTGAACTGAATCAAAGGGAAAAACATCAATTGTTGAGCAACCCGGTTGCTACATCTGATAAAAAGTCTCGACGCCCTAAATTGATTGATACAAGGGATGATAATTTCTTTAGTTCAACTCTTCACCTGCTTTTTACAACAAGTTAAAGAAAACTCTTAGACAGAGTAAAAGAAAGTCTCAGAAGAAATCACGTTCAATCAATAAAAATGATGGAAAAGTTCAGAAAGACTATGATAATGGAACATGTTCCAAGTGTTATAAAAGTATCCATGATACTTCTCGTAATTCTGATAAGGAGGTTAGTAAGTTAACTAAAGCATGGATGGCTACTCTTGACTGCTGTCCTGAGGAAGATGTATGTGAAAGTTCTCTTAACTACTTTCTTTTGACAATCACACTTGTCGTTCTAATAGCTCTGATCATTCCATGATATACAATCTTACTACTCCTTCTGAGTTTCAACTGGAAAAAGATATTCTGATTAAAAGGATTGAGAATCTGGAATGTCAACTGTTTGATCTTAAACAAGAAATTGTTATCTCTCGCAATTGTGATTCTGATAAGAAAAATCTAACCTGGTCGATAAAGTCTTATGAGTGCAATCAACGTGTTACTCCTGAAATCATGTCATTCTCAAATTACTCATACAAAGAGGATGATATAGGAAAACATAAGGACATACTAATTGGGTTGTCTCTCTTGTCTATAAATCAGAATTCTCTGGAAACAGTGAGAACAAAGGATCAAAAATATTTCTCCTCTGTTAAACTAAGTTTTCAGAAGATGAAAAGGAAATCTCCTAGGAAATCTAAATCTGTTTCAAAAGAGATTTCCAGTGCCATTTAAGTGTGCGAAAATCGATAAACAAGTTATTCGGATCTATGCTGGAAAGGAAGGTTACTATACATGATCCTCCATTCATGAAGGAAAATCAGGAACAAGGAATAAAAAATCTTTCATCCTCTCGTAAGAAACCACCATGTCCTGTTTTGTATTGGAGAAATTACATTCTATAATAATGGTGAAGATTGTTCTTGTTTTTCCCTTGAGCAAGAACCAAAATCTTCAAGAGGGTTGTGATGAAAAATCTCTCGTGTTTTTTTTTTTTTGCTCTAACTTGTTTATTGAGCTAAGAACTTTCTTCTAATGAACGGTTTTCTAATAAAGACTTTTTCCTGGGAATATCCAAATTCTGTTAGGGTTTTGGTCAGAGGTATTTTTGGAAAATTTATCCCATATCCTTATTCTTTTTAAGATGAAGATTTCTCTTTTAGGAGAGCATTTCATTTATCTCTTCTATCATGTCCTCATCAAGTCTTTCTTGCAAAGAAGGTGATGTTTGGACTGTTCTTTTTCCCTCTAAGAAGGTTCTTTTTCGATTCTTCTGACAGTGAGATGTGCTTTGCTAAACGTGATTCCTCCTGTGATGAGAATCCCTTTACCTCTCACTTTGAAAAGCTTTCCTTAACCTTGAATCTCTTCTTGGAACAAGTTCGGGCTTTGAAGAATGAACTTGAATCCTCCTCCAAGAGACTTGAGGAAAAGATGGATAATCTGGAATCCAGGATTGATATAATAGAAGATGAGCTTGAAGAATATAGGGAATATGAGAAAAGCATTCAAAGTAAGTAAAATGTTCCTTAGAAGTTTTTTTTAATAAATGTGTAGGAAACTTCTTATGAAAATTTATTCTTATGATTTAAGAAGGTGTTGATGGGTGAAAACTACTCCTGCCGAATTTGGTAATTTGGGGTGTGATGAGGAATGAATTTAAACCTTCAACAAATGCACTCGCGCGGTGAGTGCTTGTAGATTCGAGAGATCAACTCGTGCAAGTCCGGCCTAAACCAAGAAATGGCCGTTCCAGACTTGTTTCGGTCACAAAGTGAAGGAGATGGGGTTGATCTTAGGGAGGGAAGCGAAGAAGGTGTTGAGATTGTGAAGGTGTTGGCTTGCTATGACTTGTGACAGAAGATGGTTGAATATGACGGTATCAACGCTTGGTTTCTGTCGACTGAACTTGTGTTGTTCTGTCTCCGTATATTCCTTGTTGTTGGAAAATAGGCGGAGAACCTATTTATACAAGTCATTGAGCCTCATTCACGTTTCTCGTGGGAAGTGGAGGTAGTGGAATGATGGAGTAGTGGAGTTGTGTGTCGGTAATACACCACCGCCTTGCCCACTTTCCTGTTCATCTCTAACCGTCCATGACTCCCTAACACGTTCTTGTGATGGCGCGTTGCACGCCGCACGCCGTAAACCGCCGACCAATACCCCGATAAGTATCCCCGCTTTGTGACATGATTGATGTCCTGGAATGTGGATCGTGGATCCACGAAAGATAGCATGTAATGTTGAATTGAATAACTGCGTTATTGAAAGTCGATACTTGTGCAAGATCGTGTGTATTTTATGCAGGTTTCGCATTACGGTGTAGTAAAGTGATGTGTAATGACTGCTCACTAACCAAATAACTCCCGACCAGGGTTGTATAACCAAGTCTGGTGAAGTCGGACGGATGAGATGATGATTGAGACACTCATCTGGCGACCGTTGATGAAATTAGGTTTTTGAAGAGGTGCGCAAGCATCACTCTTCAGCTTGGTCGAAACCAAGCATGGGAAGGATTTTGGAGAGGACCCACCATACATGCGTGTTGACGGCATGATGGTGTAGGCGCTTGTATTCCGTTCCCTCATGAGAGCGCGATCTCGGGCCACTCAATTTGACCGTCAAAGGGAGTGGTCGAGATTGATTTTGCGACGGAAGTTTGATACCGCAAGAAGTCGCGCGCCATACTCCTTTCCTGGCGCATTTTCCAAGACGACCTAGCTTGGTCGGTCTTGGCCGGTTGGTTTGGCGTGAAGACGGTAGGTCGACGTTCATGCCTATGTCTTACCGTCTCATGAAACGTGATCTAAGCCACCCAATTCGTCCAAGGTGAAGTTGAGTGGTCGAGATTGGTTTGCGGCGAAATCTCTTACCGCAAAGGAATTGGTAACCGCGTGTCATCCCAAGTTTGGGCGCGCGCCCCAAGACGACCCATCTTGGTCGGTCTTGGTCGATCATACCACCGTGTAGGTGGTAGGTTGGTGTTCACACCTATACCTGATTATCCCATGAAAACGTGATCTAAGCCATCCAAATCATCCAGGGTGAAGTTGAGCGGTCGAGATCGGTTTAGGATTTGGGAGGTGTAACCGCACGAGTTTGGGCGTGCGTTTTGGGTTGGCCGGGAATGATGTGCCTTGGCCGACCGCGTGAGGAGGTAGATGGGCCCACGGTGGTCATGCTGGTGTGACCGACCCTTGCTCAATCTAATCTGTGACCCTCCATTCGTGCCGAGAAGATGGACGCGCGCGATGTCTTGAACCCTAATTTTGGCTTTCAAAGCCGCGCGACCATGCTCTTTCAAAGTGACGAATTTGTTGTAACCAATCATGGTTGGTTTTGACCGATTGGTCGAGTGTGTAGGCGGTCACATGGTGATTGTGTCGACATGCTCCGGCCCTTTGAGTCTACATCTACACCCTCCATCTATGCCTCGCGAATGTGGACGGTTGAGACGTTTTGCGGCACATGTAATATGCCGCAAACCCTAATTTAGGTTTTCCGTCCATAATGCTTGGTATGGACGGTTTCTTGGCAAGCGAAGGCCAATGGTCGACCATGCGGGTCGGTTGTGTGTATTCCATACCGCTTGGGGTGATGGAATTGATCCGGGTCATCCAATCATGCTTGTGGAGTTGGATGACCGCGATCGATCATATCCGGCAAGCTAAGGCCGTGGGTATTCCATACCATGCTTAGGGTGATGGAATTGATCCGTGGTCATCCAATCATGCTTGTGGAGTTGGATGATGATCGATCATATCCGGGCAAGCTAAGGCCGTGGGTATTCCATACCATGCTTAGGGTGATGGAATTGATCCGTGGTCACCCAATCATGCTTATGGAGTTGGATGACCGCATGAGATCATATCCGAGACCGATACAGTCAAGTCCGGATGCTCAATCGGGCTAATATAACACACCGAGAGGGGCTCAATCGGGCTAATATAACACACCGAGAGGGGCTCGGGCCAATATAACACACCGAGCATCACCGTACGGGTATTTCGTACATGGTTTCATTATAGTGCTTGGAGGTTCGTGTTACTCTATATATGAGTAACACTTCGCCTCATGCCACACCGATAATGATTCATTATAGTGCTTGAGGTTCATGTTACTCTATAAGAGTAACACTCATCGTCATGCCACACCGATAATGAGTACAGAAATACAAGGTCGATATGAAATTCACAAGAAGGGATTGTTGCTACATGATCCATTCTTGGTGAATTAAGTGAGGGAATATCCAACACTTATAAATGGCTTTATCTTTTACAAGATGTCAGCGCATGATTTTTCTGGTTTTTTACAAATCTAACCTTGAATGAAAATCCACCATCAACATTAAGTCCCCTGCCTAGCACATAATGGTTACACTATTGTGTGGTAGGCATGAGATGGTGACAGTTAAAGATAAAACTTATGAGACAAAGTTAGATGTTACCAGGGAGAGACGGTCGTCCCGTCCTTCGAGCATGTCACGTTCAAGAAACGTCCAGGAAAGTGTTCCCCTAGCATGATGTCGGTCTTGCCTGCTTCGATCGACCTTGCGATGACTGCTTCGGTCGAGGGGCTATTGCGCCTGCTTCGTTCAATCGTGGGGATGTGCCTAATCGACTGACTGTTGCGCATGCTTCGTTCGTGGGGTTACTGCGCCTGCTTGATCGAACGTGGGCTTGTTGTGTCTGCTTCGGTTGAAAGTGGGTCCACCGTGTACATGCTTCAAACGTCGGCCATGTGCTTCGACTGAAACCGGCCTTGCTGTGTGCGCCAGACTTGAGACTTGAGCAATACCGGTCTTGAAACTTATACCGGACTGAAATCAATACCAGACATACTTGAACGATGTTTGGACCGGTCATTGTGTGCTCCGATGTGAGTTGTGTCTTGCCGTGTGTGACTACACTTCTCATGTGCTTTCATAGAAGTTCTAACTCCTGTCTTTTATTTCATTGCGGTAGAAAGAAAAAGAACTCCCGTTGATATATCTTCTCAAGATAATGTCGGGTGGAAGTGTTGACAGCTTCAAATACATGCCGAACATTGATGATGAGTTGTTCACCGCGCTCTCTCTACTATATGAAAATATTCGTTCCACAGGATAACCCTCCTCCTATCGACTTCAGGTTTTTTCATGCTCTGCTGGATCCTCATGAAGGATGAATGAGACGCACGTTGAGCAATGAGTACATCAAAGACAACTTGACCGGAGCGCAGATTATTGGTGTAGCTTGAGTGTTGAAACGACTCGAGAGGATGTTAAAGTGGCTTCGGTGCGAACGTTGAGGTAGATCCTCGGAGAGAGTGTTGAAGCAGGATTCTGAAGTGAACAGGGGTCCCGGAGAGAGCATTGAGGCGGCTCTTGGATAGACCATTGCAGCCTTTCCGCTGGAGGAAGCGTTGAAGCGGAGCGGCTCTTCAGTTCGATTTACCCTTGCGAATTCCATGATTCTTGACTGACCATCTTTCTCGTGTTGAAGAAGTCTTTGATCGAAGGTGAAGGAACTTTGAGCTGAGCCTCAGTCCCCAAGCGTGGTTTACATGGTTTGTTCGTAGTAAATCTGTTGACCTGGGGAGGATCATTGTGAGGATCAGTCCCCAGTGTAGGAATCTCCATGACAGGACCGTTCATATCTGATGTCGCTCATTTGATCAGGTCCACGTAGGTCCGCGCGGCTGAAATACCTCTTTCTGAGTTGCGGCCATATCCGTTTGAGTCTTAGCAAGAACTTCCTGCTTCTCCATCAAGTCTGAAATGGTAATGGATGGTGGTCCTCCTCTCGTCCCTCCGGCTCCTCATCCTGATGCAGGAGTGAAAGTTGTTGCTCTGGTGACTACTGGAGGCGTTACGCTTGAGGAGTTATCGGGATTTGCGGCTGCTCTGACTCTGGTGACGGGAGGTGTTACACTTGTTGGAATATCTCCTGCTACGCTGGCACCGGTGGTAGAAGTGACGGCTGCATAAGGTGTATTGACCACGGTAGCTCCAGAAATTATAGGACGGAGCCCCTTCTGTATACTGTGTTACTCGCCAGGAAGAAGAGGTTGAAAAGTTGCCTAAGGAACTGAAGCTGAAGCAGGTTGTACTTCAAAGGATGAAAGTCTCTCTTGCCCAGAAGGATGAGTTGCTGTTGAAGGACTTCCCTTGAAAGATTGTAGCTACCGACTTGTTTTTCCTTTTAGATTTTTTTTTTTTTTTTTTTTTTTTGAGTGATAGTGAGGATTTTCTTCTGACTTCCGGTCTTGAATAGGTAATTGAATTGGCTTATTTTGAGATAGTTTTGTGAACAAACTTTTTGAAAGAGATTATGTTAAATGAGGTTTGCATCTTGGTCATGAATGATTGCACATATATGAAGTTGCAAATGTTATGTAAAAGGGAGGTACGAATGGAAACAAACATGGCGTTTGATCACTGAGCCTCTTTCTCCACGTACGGGATGCTAAGTCCCCAGTGAATTCTAAACTATCTTTCTTGTAAAGTTGTTGAGTAAAACTTACTTGCCTTTTGAAGCCTCACCATATCGACCGAGTAGCCTCTCTAAGAAAATCCTCCGCAAGCTATCTCTGAACCGAGCTTCTCCTGAACAATGCGCTTCAAAGCGTTGCATTCACTGGTGGGGTGATGAAGGAACCGATGGTAATGACAGTACCTCGGATCCATTACTTGTTGATCAGTAGGTGGGCGCCGTACCGGGGGTAGCTTCAACTCTCCATTTCGCACCCACGTCTCTAGTAGCTCCAGGATCTTCTTCACTGGGAAGGGGAAATGTAAGTACCTTGAGTCTAGCTTTTCCGGCGTTAGCGGGCGTTGCAATGTCTCTCCGTGGCCTTGATGTGGAATAGGGAGATGAAGTTGTAAGACTTGCGGATGTCATCATATCGTGGATCGCTTGCCTAGGCGGCAGTGATGTGGAAGGTGTCGTAATGTCACCGCCGAGTGATCGAATTGAACGTTCCCATCCTCTCGTACTCACGCATTCCTTGATTGATCTCTCCTTCCTCAAGCATTTCTTCACTCGGTTGAAAGGTTGATGCGGGGTTGAACATCTTAGGGCTTCGCCGAGTGTTTTGAGATATAAATCTTCTAACACGGTTCCATAGGATGCAGGCTCCCTTTCTTTATCTGGCAGACATTGTAGTGCTCCGGACAAGTCTCTTTCTCCCGTGGAGTTTCTCGATTCTCATCGTCGCCGGACCCCGCTGTTCATCTTTCCTGAGTCCCCTGCGATTACGCGCTCTTTTTGTTTCTCCCCTGGTAAAGGTGTGATCCCTGGCTAAGGATTCACCGTTTCTTGCGGAGTGGATGCATCCTTCTTGTAATTGTGCTGCTATGTCATTCAAAAGGCGAAATGTCTCGCTCTGCCTCCTGGTGATACCGGCTTGATTTGCCAAGACATCCTCCAGCATTCCAGCTATGCTTCCCATGATATCTGAACCGCCTGTAGTTTCCGGATACATTGCGAGATGGAAACTTAAAAATTGAGGATTCAATTTTTTGCAACCGATAGATCAATCTCCCACTGTGGTCGCCAATTGTTGATGGGTGAAAACTACTCCTGCCGAATTTGGTAATTTGGGGTGTGATGAGGAATGAATTTAAACCTTCAACAAATGCACTGCGCGGTGAGTGCTTGTAGATTCGAGAGATCAATCTGTGCAAGTCCGGCCTAAACCAAGAAATGGCCGTTCCAGACTTGTTTCGGTCACAAAGTGAAGGAGATGGGGTTGATCTTAGGGAGGGAAGCGAAGAAGGTGTTGAGATTGTGAAGGTGTTGGCTTGCTATGACTTGTGACAGAAGATGGTTGAATATGACGGTATCAACGCTTGGTTTCTGTCGACTGAACTTGTGTTGTTCTGTCTCCGTATATTCCTTGTTGTTGGAAAATAGGGCGGAGAACCTATTTATACAAGTCATTGAGCCTCATTCACGTTTCTCGTGGGAAGTGGAGGTAGTGGAATGATGGAGTAGTGGAGTTGTGTGTCGGTAATACACGACCAGTCTTGCCCACTTTTCCTGTTCATCTCTAACCGTCCATGACTCCCTAACACGTTCTTGTGATGGCGCGTTGCACGCTGCACGCTGTAAACCGCCAGACCAATACCCCAGTAAGTATCCCCCGTTTGTGACATGATTGATGTCCTGGAATGTGAATCGTGGATCCAATTAAAAGATAGCATGTAATCGTCAATTGAATAATCACAAGTTATTCGTAAAGTCGATACTTGTGCGAAGATCGTGTGTATTTTATGCGCAGGTACTTGCATTACGGTGTGGTAAAGTGATGTGTAATGACTGCTCACTAACCAAATAACTCCCCGACTGTGGTTGTATAACCAAGCTGGTGAAGTCGGACGGATGAGATGATGATTGAGACACTCATCTGCGACCGTTGATGAAATTAGGGTTTTTAAAGAGGTGCGCAAGCATCACTCTTCAGCTTGGTCGAAACCAAGCATGGGAAGGATTTTGGAGAGGACCGACCATACATGCGTGTTGACGGCATGATGGTGTAGGCGCTTGTATTCCGTTCCCTCATGAGAGCGCGATCCGGGCCACTCAATTTGACCGTCAAAGGGAGTGGTCGAGATTGATTTTGCGACGGGAAGTTTGATACCGCAAGAAGCCGCGCGCCATACTCCTTTCCGGCGCATTTTCCAAGACGACCTAGCTTGGTCGGTCTTGGCCGGTTGGTTTGGCGTGAAGACGGTAGGCTGACGTTCATGCCTATGTCTTACCGTCTCATGAAACGTGATCTAAGCCACCCATTCGTCCGGTGAAGTTGAGTGGTCGAGATTGGTTTGCGGCAGAAATCTCTTACCGCAAAGGAATTGGTAACCGCGTGTCATCCCAAGTTTGGGCGCGCCCCAAGACGACCCATCTTGGTCGGTCTTGGTCGATCATACCACCGTGTAGGTGGTAGGTTGGTGTTCACACCTATACCGATTATCCCATGAAAACGTGATCTAAGCCATCCAAATCATCCGGTGAAGTTGAGCCGGCCGAGATGGTTTAGGGATTTGGGAGTGTAACCGCACGAGTTTGGGCGTGCGTTTTGGGTTGGCCGGAATGATGTGCCTTGGCCGACCGCGTGAGGAGGTAGATGGGCCCACGGTGGTCATGCTGGTGTGACCGACCCTTGCTCAATCTAATCTGTGACCCTCCATTCGTGCCGGAGAAGATGGACGCGCGCGATGTCTTGAACCCTAATTTTGGCTTTCAAAGCCGCGCGACCATGCTCTTTCAAGCGGACGAATTTGTTGTAACCAATCATGGTTGGTTTTGACCGATTGGTCGAGTGTGTAGGCGGTCACATGGTGATTGTGTCGACATGCTCCGGGCCCTTTGAGTCTACATCTACACCCTCCATCTATGCCTGCGAATGTGGACGGTTGAGACGTTTTGCGGCACATGTAATATGCCGAAAACCCTAATTTAGGGTTTTCCGTCCATAATGCTTGGTATGGACGGTTTCTTGGCAAGCGAAGGCCAATGGTCGACCATGGGTCGGTTGTGTGTATTCCATACCGCTTGGGGTGATGGAATTGATCCGGGTCATCCAATCATGCTTGTGGAGTTGGATGACTGCGATCGATCATATCCGGCAAGCTAAGGCCGTGGGTATTCCATACCATGCTTAGGGTGATGGAATTGATCTGTGGTCATCCAATCATGCTTGTGGAGTTGGATGACTGCGATCAGATCATATCCGCAAGCTAAGGCCGTGGGTATTCCATACCATGCTTAGGGTGATGGAATTGATCCGTGGTCACCCAATCATGCTTTATGGAGTTGGATGACAAATCAGATCATATCCGGAGACTGATACGCCAAGTCCGGATGCTCAATCGGGCTAATATAACACACCGAGAGGGGCTCAATCGGGCTAATATAACACACCGAGAGGGGCTCGGGCCAATATAACACACCGAGCATCGCCCACGGTATTTCGTACATGGTTTCATTATAATGCTTGAGGTTCGTGTTACTCTATATATGAGTAACACTCGGCCTCATGCCACACCGATAATGATTCATTATAGTGCTTGAGGTTCATGTTACTCTATAAGAGTAACACTCGATCGTCATGCCACACCGATAATGAGTACAGAAATACAAGGGCGATAGGAAATTCACAAGAAGGGATTGTTGCTACATGATCCATTCTTGGTGAATTAAGTGAGGGAATATCCAACACTTATAAATGGCTTTATCTTTTACAAGATGTCAGCGCATGATTTTTCTGGTTTTTTACAAATCTAACCTTGAATGAAAATCCACCATCAACAGAAGGATAAAGAGGGTTTGGAATAGCCATTATTGTGAGTACACATAGCTATTTCCAACGATTTTCATCTTGCAATGTTTTTAGATTTATTTATTTAAATTCTAAAGTTTATTTGGAAGTATTAATCTTTATGGTTTTATATATTGCAACTTGTTATGGGATATGTGTGTTTGCCTCCGTGAACTATGATTGTCCCATATTCTCTCAAAAGTTAAGTCTATCATATGTCTTTACTAGGTATGGCCCGTGCCGTAATGGCACGGGTTTTGGATCATTAAATTTGTTCGTTGTTGAAGAATGTGGACTTGCTAGCTTATTCGATGTTTTATCAACAATTTTTATATAATCGGGATTTTTTTTTTGCAGTAATATTGGTAAAGATATTTCACCCTTATTTAGTTTAAGCATATTCACTTTGTAAATCTGAATTGGCATGGTTTTCGTTATAATGAAAAAGGCGGAAATTAAAATTGTTACTTTTGAAAATTAACGTGAAGGAAAATTTATCATAATGAATAACCTAGTGAGTCAAAAAGTGTTAAACCATTGTGCAATTGTTGAGCATAAGAGCATTCCAGCCTCCTGTCAAGAAAATATGTTTCTTCCCCTAAGCCTGATAGTTATAGATCATCTTTCAGCAAACTTAGATTACTTTGTTTGTCACATTTTCTATTTTCTTGACAGGATAGCACTTTATCATTTTAATTTTAAAAAATGAAAGAAATTTCAAAATATTTGGTCGATAATTAGGGAGTTTGAAGTTTGAAATTTCACTAAGAAAAACCGATTAAAATTAGATCAAACACCATAGAAAAAAGAGTAATATGTATGTTAGGTGCGGTTTGACCCATTACTAAGCCCGCGTTTTAGCTGAAGGGTCTGTTTCAGTCGACGTGACTTTTTATTTTCTTTTCCAGATAATATTAACAACTCCATTATTATTTATTTTTGGAAGTATTATTTTAAAAAGCAGCGAAAACACTAATGTTTATTTTCTGCAATGAATCGATCTTAAAAATAAATAATTTCCAACAAATTCAGTTTGAGGTTCTAGGATACATCTAATATTCTATTTAAAGTGCACACCTTATAAGCCTATATTTTAGAACAAATATAGCACCCTCGGAAACAATTGTCTAGATTTGGAGAAAATCAAAATAACAAATGCAACACTGCAAATATTTAAGAACCATATCCAAGGCGTTATATTTAAACCTCAACCGTGGATAAATTATAATGATTGGACAACAAACTAAGATGACTTCTTGAAGATTACATATAAACAAAGAGCCAAGGATTTATAAAGAGTATAACTACAGCTGATATTGATATCCCAATCATCTCCCCCTCAAACTGATCTGATACGTTTGTGGAGGTGCCAACTGCTAGGTTCATGTCCTGCTCAAAGTGTATATTGAATTAGATTCTTGTGAAATCCCATTTAATACGATAGGTTTGTCATCCTTTATACACAGTAACTCTAAAAACTATTTTTGCATTTCTTAAAACTCTTTACATTGACCACAGTTTCGTATTGATGATCAAGAGAGTAACACCTTGATGTAGATTTCCATCTGCATTTCTTTCAAATGTTTTACAGACGGCTCTCACTGGCTAAAGTCAAACTGAGTACCCATTACTTGACCCCAAGCAATTCATCTTTGCATTCCATTTAGCATTAGCTTTAAAAAGAGACAACAAATGAAAGGGTTACAAAAAAGGTACACAATATAAGTCGCTTACATTTTCGCGACTAACAACGCATCTAAACTGATAACCTCAATACACTTCCAGTCAATTTCATACCACTTATGGGTGATCCAACCGGGATCTGGCATGGATTTCCATCGTCAATTTCATGAATTCGGTTGATATCCTAAGCATCATCCAGACCTTGGCCATCTTCCAATATCACACCAAACAATGCCAACCTGCGCAACACAATATCGACTTCCCATGAGTTAAATCTGTGGTGAAGCAGTCTATATTGCTTCCACAAACAAACAATAAGAAGAAACAATCATACCTTGGTTCATCCCATTAGTAAATATCCAGTCGGAATATTAATATTGCTTCCGCTATATACTCTTTTCTATATTTAAATGCTCATTAACAAAACCAAAGAATAATTTGGAACTTCAAGCAGCAGAATCAAAAAAAACTCAAGGGAACATATCCGACATCTTATATAAGTAGTCACTACCCATGCCTAAGCTTCTACTATCAAAAATTAGGCTAGTTAAATGAAAAATTATAAATCAAATCCATATTTTAATGCAAAAATAAGAAGATGAATAGCAATGAAATCACAAATTCAAATAGGTGTAATAGAAAATAATTACAACTAAACAGGTATAAGGGAAGAGTGATCATAGACACAGAGACCATGGATGTTGTAGACAGTCATTATCTATCGAACAAAGACACCGGACTATGAATAATAAAATTCCCAATGCATCGATAATCCTAACAGTGTGCACAATATTAATTCTGTAAGGAATGACATTTCCAATCACCAACTTTTTTTGACAGACAAATTTAAAAATTATCTCTAATCGTTATCATTGACCTGACATTAAATTTGACAAACAACTCCATGGGCATGTGCCTCGCAAACAATATCTTTTTGGTTCACAGACAATATTCCCAAGGCTTAGTAAAATATCTTAGAGCGATTAAGTCCAAATTCCAATAGATTAAAAGGGTAAGAAGCAAAAAGTGAATAGCATGAAGAAACTATAGAAAGTGCCAGAGATGCTTATCCATTAAGTTCTGCAAAAAAGATCGTCAATTACCCAGGATGTATGGTCCGATTGGACAATAATGACCGTTTGAGTAAGAATTTGCTTGATAGCGCGTGCAAACTAATAACGAGTCACTGTGTATAATCCAAAACTAATAACTGGTCATTGTGTCGACGAACACAGAAACACAACCCACCTATGTAGCAATATATTTCTTAACATATGACTGTCCATTTAGATGGTCGTTTTCATCTTTGAGCTTAGATATTCTTCAAAGTATTTAGTGGAAGTACTATTCAAATCAAATGTAAAATAGCGAAAATAAGAAAGAATATTAGTCACAGGCACAATGTACTATCCATTGAAACCAAAACTAAAAAAGGGTCTTTTTGTTAAATATATATATCTAGCAATTTTGAGGTAAAAAAAAAAAAAAGTGAAAAATCTACAAAATCCTATAAACCTATTAGACCTTCGTATTTGTTGGATTAAGACATTCCAACAACACCCTAAAAAACAAAATTCACTACGAATGAAGAAAAAACGAATCAACTATGAAATATTAATACAAATTACATACCGTTTATTTTATTAAATCCATTCAAGAGAAGGAAACTTATTAAGGGAGATTGTAATGTGTACCTGAAATTATGAGAACTTGTATTGGTCCAAATCTTTCTTTCTAGAACTCAACAAATTTTCCCTTTTGAAAAGTGAGGAACCCTCTGTCTACAAAGGAGAAAATTATGAAAACAATTAGAAATCTGACATACACAAAACGAAATTCAAATAACCTAATACAGTTTGAATGTAGAACTACAAAAACAAATCTTGGAGCATATATTAACAAATTTGCGCGTCACCGTAAATAAGGAAAAATTAAGATTGATTTTCTCAATCAACCAAAATTACCCGGGATTATAGATTTGTAGGATGGGTAAGCCTTTGGTGGTCATCTTTCCTCCGAATCGAAATTAAAATTTACATAAATTACCTTCATTGGTATGACTATTGCCGGAAGGAGAAGAGAAACGGCTTTGACTTTGTTAACATTGAATGACCGAAAACGTTACAACTCGGATAAATGTTACTATTCATAGTTCAGATATTGAATTCCCAAAACGTGACGAAATCTGGACCGTTCTTTATATACCCGAAATGTAGTTTTTGGTACATATGGAAAAACACAACTCCTATCTGATAGAGTTAAATCTGACCATTCTTTATATATCCAATATGTAGATAACTGTTCGGATAAATGTTACTATTAATAGTTCAGACATTGAATTCCCAAAACGTGATGAAATCTAGACCGTTATTTATATACCCGAAATGTAGTTTTTGGTACATATGGAAAAACACAACTCCTATCTGATAGAATTAAATCTGACCATTCTTTATATATCCAATCTGTAGATAACCTTCGATTGATAAAAATACCATTGTCCCTTATAATATAGATTGATAAAAGATAGAATGAACTTTTGATAACAAAAGTTAAGCCTATTATGTCATTATGCAAATATTAATGGAAGATAGGATGAACTTTTATTTGCAAAAATTAAGTCTATTATACGTCTCTATGCAAATATTGATGAAAGATATAATGAATCTTTGAATATTCCGCAGTATTGATATTTCCCTGATCCATTTCTTATGAATATCTTTGTGTGGCCCGTAAGTTCTCTGCATTTACGATTAAATTATTCATGGGTTCTCTTGTGGTAAATTTAATTGAGTATTTTGGATTACAAATTCATGTTTTCATGTTATTTGTTTATGTCCAAAGAAATCCTTCGTTTCATGGAAAAGTAAGGTCGCTCTTGTTGTTCTTTTGGGAGTGACATTTAATGGGGGAGAGTTCTTTTTGAAATTGTGCTTAATTGTCAAATCTTTGTGGGGAGTGCGGCTTGGAATCTTATAGGAGTTTTCTTGTATCTTTATAAACTCCTTGATGAATACACTAGTTTCGACTATGTGAAATCATCGAAACAAGTTGATATGTTTCTTTCTTTTGGCCATGAAGTGTATCTATGAAAATTTCATGAGGATCCCACTAGTTTTCGTACCTTTGCCAATTTTTATTGATAAAAAAGGGGGAGAATTAATGTGTAGTTCACACTACAAATACATATGGTATACAAATCATTATATAAGGGGGAGTGGTTTTCATGTTGAGATGGGGTATTGACTAAGGGGGAGTGATACATATCACAATAGTATTGTTGTCAAAGTTGTGGTACAATTGAACTTTGATGTTGTGTAATAATACTATGACACCGTACAACAATGATTGAGAGCAACTGTTTTCTCATTGTTATAGCTACGGATCTTCAACAACTGAGATGCTGAATTGAACACCTTTAGAATCATGGAGTACTTGGAAGTGACGAATATTTCGAGTAATGTTGAAGAACCAAGGATGTGACAGCCCGGATTTTCGGACTTCCAGCAGACACGGATTCAACCTTGTAGGTCGGGTCCGATTCAGCTAGCAAGTCCAAATTTCCGGACCGCCGCTCATGTAGGACCAGATTTTTCTTTCCAAAAGATTTTAATAAAATACAAAACTCAACTCAAATGAAATTTATAGAATGAAATAATATTACTTTTAAAATTACAAAACTGTAACATAATAATTACAAAATCAAAGTATATTAAAACAAACCAACACTCTGGTTTAATTCGAAATTCGCAAAGCCCAAGTCCATATGATAAATAATACTTTCTTTTACGGCTAGTGTTTCTTCATTCTCAGTGGAAAAGGGAGGAAAAGGGGTGAGCAAACCACATCCCAGTAGGAAGTTTCTAAAAATAATAGAGTGCATCGAAAAGCAAACACATGCAACCGATACTATAATTAAAACCATGCATAAAAATTTGCAATAATACTTACTCCATTTTAACCATAAATATTTAACACTTTATTACTAAAATCTTCAACCTTAAAATCTAGATCATTTCCAACCATCAAGTGGTCTGATGGTTGGTATACTCCCTCCCACTGCGGAGGTAGGGGTTCGAACCCTGTAATTGTCAAAATCCACTCCAAATTAAGGAGTTTGGACGTAGTCTAGGGACCACTAGTCTAGGGTAACCAAAAAAAATAAATAAATCTAGATCATTAATCTAGTTGTCATAGTTATTCCGGTAAACAAACCACTACTATTCCCCGAACAATCTTCTTTTTCTTTCTTCAACGATTCTTAATCTAGTTGTCAGAGTTGTTCCGGTAAACAACCCATTATTATTCCTCGAACAGTCTTCTTTTTCTTTCTTCAAATGATTCTTAATCTAGTTGTCAGAGTTATTCCAGTAAACAAACCATTATTGTTCCCCGAACAGTCTTCCCAGGGTAGCCACCAGTGGTGGGATGCCATAAAGGCCTGACATTTCACAGCAGAGAGACTTATATATGTGTATTCCATTTCCAATCAACACAACTTACCCGCGTACAAACATCAAACTCATTTCCAATCACTATTAGTCTAATGCAATAAATTCACTTTCACAAATCAAAACTCAACTATTATGTATTAATATAACTTTTATAATAATTAAAAAGAAATAATATTATCTAGATATAATGTTTAAAATAAAAATCTAGAAGAATCTAATAATAATGGTTAATAATCAATATGCACAATTTCATAAATAAATAAATTTATACAAAAAAAAAACAACTTATTAAATTTAAAAAAATCATAAGGATTATTAGCATGAAAATAAAACAAAAGAAATTAATATAATTATAATGCTAAAATAGGTTTTGATTTTTGTATTAGGTAGAAACCCCCAACCTCAAATAGAACACAAATCTTGTTGCAAGAACAAACATCTTTTTCCAAGAATAATTAATATGATGCTTTTATTTTTGTTTCCTTGTATAAATAAAATTATGAGAAGAAGGTACTGAAAGTGATAGGTAAAAGGGTTTTGTTTTCTTATTGTTGTTTGAAACTAAAAATCAGAGAGAGAAAAAGAAATAGAGAAAGGTGAAAGTGATTGAGGAAAAAGATAAAAACTGGATTAAATATCAAATCAGGGTCACCCTTTATCTAAGTATTTTATATAATTCCTAATCTACCCCTCATTAATCAGGTTTAGTGGTTAATAATAATTAGTTATGTTAATTGATTAGTTTGAAAATGATTTATAGAAATCTTTATCATTTTGGAGAGATTAGAAGTATGAATGTTGGGTTCAAAATTTTTGGTTGAGATGAGTGACCATAGTGACCAAAAAGATGTCTCTGAGTCTTCAAAATTTATGTTGAATCTTATCTAGATGTAACTTTGGATTCACCATGGCTGCACCTGCAAAACATCCTGCCGGCATTGATATAACTATGAATACCATGCCGGAACAACCTAAACCGACATGGTATTCATAGTTATATTAATGCCAACAAACCAACATAAAGTGTGCCGGCGTTGCTGTCGGTCGTCCATCCATGCCGGTATTTGTTGGAAATCTTCATAAAAATTTGCCGCTACGCAGAAATTTTTTATGGTATTGAAATTCAAAACCTATTCCGTTTTGAAATTTTTCTGGTTTTAACCAGTCCACTGCCGGCACAGTCAGTTAATTCTCGAGTATGCCAGTACTGCTAACAACATAGTATGTTGCTTAAATTTCTTTGCCGGCACATGATGTAAAGTATCCAGAAAATTGATTTTTTTTTTCACTTGACTACCGGCATTGATAGATTTCTATCGAGCATGCCGGCATTAAGTTATGGAATTGAATGTTAGTTACCAAGCATGCCGGCACCAGTTTTTGGCATGGTCTTCATCAATTCCGGCATGATCTTCATCAATTCCGGCATGATCTTCATTTTTTACTTCCGACATGGTATTCATCACTACCGGCATGGTAATCATCACTTCCGGCATGGTCTTCATCAATTCCGCCATGGTATTCATCACTTCCGACGATGTAATTTTTTTTATTTCCGACATGGTATTCATCACTACCGGCATGATAATCATCACTACCGGCATGGTCTTCATCACTTCCGGCATGGTCTTTATCATTTCCGGCATGATCTTCATCACTTCCGGCATGGTCTTCATCACTTCCGAACCCTAACGAGAATGCCAGCAATGAAGATGGAAACGGGGGATATGATTTTGATTTTTGATTTTAAGTTATTAGATTTTTATTTTGAGGGAAGCGTATTTTAGTATTTTGCCCCCCAGAAACACCCCTTAGCAAACACTATTGGTTGGGGGAAGTAATTTATATCCCCCAATTAGTTTTCATATCCACCAATTGCGTGTTCTTATGCAAACCACCACAAAAGATACATAATACTTTATGTAGCCAAATTTTGTTTTATGCATCAACTAATTTTCCGTTGCAACTAATAAAACGATGTACTCACGCCGTTTTAAGAAAAGTGATACTTTCACTTTAGGCATAATTCTCGAAAATTGAATGCATGGCCATTATGAAAACCACTTCAAAGGATGTATAACATATTATGCAGCCATATTTCGGTTTATGCATCGACTAATTTTCTGTTTCAGGAAAATAGATACTTTCATATTCCGTTTCAAAAAAAGTGATACTTTCATTTTGTTTCAGGAAAAGTGATACTTTCACTTTTTCAATTTGACCTATTTTTAGGCAAAAATAAAATTGTGAAAGTAGTATATGCTTAAAAATATCATTCCAAAAAAAGAAAGATGCATAACGAATTATGGAGCTACCATAAAGGATGCATAACAGTTTATACCGTCGTGTATTGGTTCATGCATCCACTAATTTGGTCATGCAACCACTAAAACGATGTATATGCTTTGAAAATAACATTCCAACAAAAAAATATGTATATAACGCGCCACGCAATCAGGGGTGTTCGTTTTTCTTCGGTCGGCCCTCCCCACCGTGGCAGCGGTGTTCTAGTATAAGTTTTCTGATTTTTGGGTTAAAAGAACGGTCTTGTTTCCGAAATAACGGGCGTTCATTCCGGAAAAACTTTGGTTCTCACTGTGTATATACTTGATTCTGCTCTCGAAAAGCAATTCATTTCGCCTTTGTCTTTCCTAGGGCTGCACATGGGCGGGTATGGGCGGGTATAAGCTAAAATCAATCTCGCACCCACAGACTGCGGGTTTTTTTTTTTCATAACCAACCCCGCACCCACAAACAGCGAGCGGTTTTTTTTACCCGCCCGCTACGGGTTGGGCGGGTATGGGTTTAAACCCGCTTTAGTAATCAAACCAAAATTGAATCCAAAACCCAATCCAATCAGATAAATAACTAATCGATGAGCACAGATGAAGATTAAGTGTTGAATCTGTTGATTTTCATACCTAGGAAGTTCACAGATGAAGATTAAGTGTTGAATCATGATTTTTTAGATTGTTATCGATTTACGGTGAAGATTCGAAGTTGTTGTTGTCGATTTCGGTGAATATTTCCGGTAATTATCGTTCGTATGTGAAGAAGAACAAAATGGGGAGGAAGAATAGAGAGGCCGAACTAGAGAGAAGAGTGTAGAAAGTGAATGAGGGTTATCGGTTATCATATCTACTAGTATTAGGGTTTCATAATGGACGACTAAGATTAGTTTTATCTAATGGTATATAATCTACGGGTTTTTTGGGCGGGTATTAGCTTAAACCAACCTCGCACCCACAGACAGCGTTTTTCTTTTTCCATAACCAACCCCGCACCCACAATGGGCGGGTATGGACTAAAAACCCATGGGTTTAGCGGGTACGGACGGGTTTGGGTATGGTGGGCGGGTCTTGTGCAGCCCTAGTCTTTCCAGTGTTTCCTCGGCCAAAGGATTTGTTTCTCTAAAAACCTAATTTCTCTGTACCATCCTTATTTTTCAATTGCAAGGATGGAGTATTTCAATCTTCTGCCATCAGAGATTACGTTAGAAATTTTGAATCGAATACCCACTCAATCGGTGCTCGAATGCAAATTGGTTTGCACGAGTTGGAGAAGTATTGTTCGGCATCCATCATTCTCGAAGATGCATTTAAATCATCTCAATCATCCGACGGCTGATTCTGGTAAGTTTAGTTTTATTGCTTTTACTTATATTGAGGGGGTTGCTAGGAGCAGTAAGGAAAATTTTCAATATTTTGAATGTAATGAATCATGGATCCATTGAGAGAATTAGAAGGATTAATTTTAACCTTCCCTTAGGGTGGCATACTAGATTTCTTGGGTCGTTTAATGGTTTGATCTGTTATTTAAGGGAAAACACTTATCTTGTGTGTAACCCCATAACCAGAGAGTACATTATGTTTCCAGGATTTAGGAGAGTTAGACGGGGTTATGGGGCGAGTGGATTTGGTTATGTTGATTCAACCTATGAGTACAAAGTTGTAAGAATAATGTTCGAGAATGAGAACGAGACAGGTTCAGAAGTTTACATATACACTCTAGGGAGTAGAAATGGATGGAGAAACATTGGAAAGTTCAATTTTGGAACCGGAGAACATTGGGGAGAAGGTGTATATTTCAATGGAAATCTTTATTGGCTGGACAATAGATTAAAAATGATAGTTCCCTTTGATTTAGCCGAGGAAAAGTTTGGTAAACATTTTCACCACCTCCTTTGTTAAACACTTATTTTGATGATTATTATAAACTAGGGGTCTCAAATGGGTGTTTGTATTTTCCGCTAATCACGCTTGTCGGTGGAGATGATTGTTGGTGCATGTGGATATTGAAAAACAAGGATGATAATCATGACATGAAACGGCGAGAGGGACATGATCGTTTTGTTGGAGTGAAGAGGTTAGGGTTTATGTCGGTCTTTACAGCGATTTGTTTGCGGTCATGAAGAGTTATCTGTCTTAACTTACACACGTGAACAGATCAACATTCACGGCCCAAAAGCTTCAACCTCGGAAACAATTGTGGATGAAAGGATTGTAGATTTTAATGAACGTATTGGTGAAATATTCCCACACAAGAACACCTTAGTTTTATTGAAAGAATTAGCGGAAGAAGATACAAAGATAATGGAGTGATTTGAAATTGTGGGGACAGAAAACCGTGATCAACCTTTCAACCAGCTGTCGGAGTATAAACTGGTAATCTTCATTCATTTTGAAATTAGATAACAAGTAACCTCTGTGTGAACCTAAATGCTAATGACATCAGTGAGTGTTTTCTTATACTTTCTTATTTTGAGGTTCCTATGTTGCTTTGTTGCCTTTCCACTTTGTTTGTGACTTGACCTTATCTCAATGTGAGAAAACAATCTATACTTAAGTAACTTATTTTGTTTACGCATGGGTCGAATAAGTATTACTGATACAATTGCAGAAAGTAAGGGCTTTCCTAGTAGTATCCAGCCATCCAGGGTATATATAGTCGTCTTGCATCTAAATATTATTTTCCGGATAAAGTTTGTAATCCAAATCGGTAGTTTATATATTTTTCTCTCGATCGCAACAAATCCTATTATGTTAGTGTTGTAATTATTAGTATCATATTACAAAAGTAAATAGTTTGAACAAGAAACCACACCCAAGTTTGTCTTCATTCATCCATAAATATCACAAGAATCTTCAAACGAGTTCTCTGTGATAACAAGTTTCTATTCTTCGCCATTAATTGTTTGTCATGAGTGTGCACTTTTCCATCTCTAGGGAAGGATCAACAAACAAGGTGCCTTTTGCAGCCTACTATTTGGATGCGAACACTAATCCTTGACAATGCAAGGATTTTGACATCTCCGGGGTTTGCACACAAATTGTGGTTACTTACCCACTTCATGCCCTCTTTGCCTTAGTTGTATCAATTTTGCCACTTTGTTAACTCGATTCGGTTAGATCTCAAGTTTCATCATTTCTTGAAACATGAGTTTTGGGAATAACGTTATCATCTAAGCTTAGATCAGTAGCCAACACTAGCTCGATTTGCATGCTCGATTATACGATCGCTACTTCTAAAACTATTATAGATGTCTCTGTTCCTTATCCTCGTATACCATTTATATTTTCCTCATTGTTAGCATCTTGAGGGATCCGAGTGAAGAATGCTTTGCTCACTGTGTTATCTGTTGACCATGGTTTGCTCGTTCTTTTATCAACGAGTCGGCTCTCATGTGAAATGCTTTTGAAATTCTCACGAGGAAGTACGCAATGATTGTTTCAAAATGAAAGGTTATTGTTGGACTGCATATAAAGATTTCCATACTTCTGCTAACTGTGGTAATGTTGGTCTATATAAAGATTCCCATGTAGTATTATTGGTATCCGGTTTCAATCTCCTCGGTTATGGCATTTGAAACCAATTTGGGAATTTACTAGTAGTTTTGAAGCAGGGTGGTCGGTGGTGATCCAAGTGGGACCTTTTTTTTTTTTTTTTCAAAAAGAACTTTTTGAAAGCGTTTGTTTTGATGTTGCTTCATTAAGATACGAAGCTCATTTAAGGTGTGCCCCGGGGTAATTTTTTTTTTATCAATTAAGTTCGCTAGCTTTGGAACTCCGAAAGGGTGGCGCAAGCTTTGAAGGAGTTACCATGCTCACAAATTATACAATGCTTATGAGAAGGTACATATTTACACACCCTTTCTTACCATGATCTTGCATTTTACATCAATATTGTTTCCACAAAGTACATGAAATCGCCATCCTACTTCAAGCAAATTAAACAACTTTAAGCCGTACGAGTTACAAACTAGGATTGACTAGACATGAAAACATACTCATCTTAACACTTTGAATTTTATCGCAGTTTGCATTGAATAGCGAGACTTAGCGGTTATGGATATATCTGTAGCTCCTAAGTTTTTTGGAGGAGATCCATGTCCACATATTATGAAAAGTCTCTATGTTGATCCGCTACAAGGTTGAGAGGAAATCAAATAGTCAAAGGTGTCACGGTTTCGATGTTTTTCTTATAGTTTCTTGTAGTCATCCCACAAAGACTTGTGTTGTATAACTTGTGGATAATAGGGATTGGTCTATTCCTACAACATAAAGACGGGTAGTTTACATAGAGTTGTCATTTACCTTTTAACTAGGTATTCCAGCGCAATAGTTTACATAGAGTTGTCATTTACCTTTTAACTAGGTATTCCAGTGCAATAGATATGACCGAATCTTTGATTCTTGTAGATATCCAAGTCTTGCCAATCAAAATAGTGATACCTCGCCATTCAAATTGCATATATGATGGTTCATATCCTTGTTATTTGTTATAATTTCTTTTATTACAAGTAGGTCATGTTACAGATGTTCTCGAACTCTCGTATATGATGGACTTGAAGCAACTGGGTATCCCATATTCTTGGACGAAAAGGTTCAAAATGCAATTTTCATGTCTCTTTACATAGACTGGATCCAATTGTTATTTTCTGCACATTATTCAAGCAACACTTCTTTTAAAGACAGGTGCAAAAAGCTATAGCATTTGTAAAAAGAGCTCACCTTGTCGTTGAGGAAGTCTGGCAATCGTAATTTAACTTGGTGGCTTGTCAACTGTTGTTTCTATGTTAATATACAATTCATTATTTCTGTGCACCTACTACGAAGATGTCACAGGAACAACTTAAAGGGTCTTCCGGATCCTGAATTAGTAGATTATTCCCATAGTTTTTTGTTTTGGTTTTCGGCATTAGATTGAGTTTGTATTTTTATGATGGTTTTGTATCGGAATTGTGTCTAAATGATATGTGGTTTTCAAAACTTGAGAGTTATTCTTCCATTCTGCCTTTTCTGAGAGCTTGATGCACAATACGAGCTGCAGTAAGTGTGCCATTTGTAGAATGAACAAAAAAGAAAAACTTGAGAGATATTCTTCCATTCTGCCTTTCTGAGAGCTTGATGCACTGTCACGAGCTGCGTAATTGTGCCATTTGTAGAGCGAACAAAAAGAAAAAGAAAAGAAAGGTATGGATCACAGACAACAAAGATACGTGAAACCGGGAACCGCCGCATCATCAGCCACAAACAAACAATGCAAAAGTATCTTCACCACAGCTCCAGTACATGTTGCTCATCAAAGCATTTCCAATAATGCGCAATAAGTACCCAATTTACATTTGTAAACTAAACGATGTGGGACAATATGTATAGTATAAGGAAAATTTGAAACAAGCCAAAACTAAAGCCTTCTCTTCCGTCTCAAGGTTGCACATATAAACTCATTCACAAACAAAAAAGAAAGTAGAAGAAAAACCCACTCATTGATTTCCTTTCACACTCTCTCCATAGCGAAATTCTTTCACCCTAATTTGGAAAAACAGAAAATGTTGATTGAATTGGGATGGTCTGCTTGCAATTGCCTTCAGCGGATTTGGTAATCTCTCTCTCTAGCAATGTGATTGGATGAATCGACATCTCTATGACTTTTGGTTGAAAACGAACGTTTTTTTAAAACAATGAGCGTTAAAAAAGTCACGGGATAAATTTGGGCTTCTCTTTCTATATATTTGGTTCTTCTCTCATTTCCCCTTTTTTTACTCTTTGTACTACACCCAAAAGTCACTATTTATGAAACCCTAGAAGAATTTTTTGAATCCTCCTCTCTGTAAATCTTTCTCCGTTCAACTACAAAAAGGATCTCAATGGAGTATTTCCGATCTACTACCCGAAGATATTACATTAGACATCATCAGTCGAGTTCCAACCGAGTCAGTTCTCGGATGCGAATTGGTTTCCACAACTTGAAGAAGACTTGTTCTTCGTCCATCATACTCCTTTTGGTAAAAATGTCAGGTATTTTGAATATAATGAGAATCAAGAATCAACACCCATTGAGAGAATTAGAAGAATAAACTTCAGCTCTCCGTTTCATGGGAGTGCTATATGCATCTCCGAAGGTCGTGTAACGGTTTTGATCCGTGTTTATGAAATCAGTTGTTTTGATGGGAAATCTTATATTTGTAATCCCATCACCAGAGAGTATATTATGATTCCATAAATTAAGAGAGTTAGAATAAATCATGAGGTGAGTGGATTTGGTTATGTTTCTTCAACCAACCAAAGACAAACTCGTAACAATAATTTTCGAGCTCAGGGTGTATACAAGTTTACATATACACTCTAGGGAGAGGAAATGAACGTAGAAACCTTGGAAAGTTTAACTTTGAAACTGGTGCGTGTTGGCTAGATGGAACATTTGTCAATGGTGTAAGTACACTTATTAATCTCCCTCGCCACGTGTACTAGCAAAGCCCACGTGGAGGCCACGTCATAAAAGTGGATGACACGTAGGGGCATCCACGGGATCTAGACGGCGTGCCATCTGTCAAGTTCAACGATCGAAGATGAAGGAGCATCAAAGGAAGGTATCCCCACATAACACCAAAGAGCTACTCTGCTACACTTTACCTCATCACGAGGTGAGATATAATCAACGGCCGGGAAAGCCCAATCGACACGAGACGTGACAAGAAAAGACTGACACCGCCTGGCGCAGACCGTACCGCCCCAACCACTCGCATTAAGTGCTGCTCAGAGGGCACGCGTCAGATGACCAACGAAGAGAGCGGGGGTTGGTCAGCGTAATGAACGTAGGAATTGTATAAAGCGCGGAATGATAAGGAAGTCCGCGGACTATGCCTGAGTACAAGAAGATAAGACTTCAACAGCTCTTTTCCAGTGGACCCACTTAAATTAGCTATATATATGTCTCTTCCAAGGAGGGGGGAGGGGGAACAGAGAGAGAGAGAACTAGAGTATAGGAGAGAAATCAGTGAGAAGTAAGTATGAGCATCACCTGTGGGTTTGATGAACACTAAAAGTCTTGCGACTCTTCTTGTAACCATTACTTCATAGTGAATATCCCCAGACCCGTGGACGTAGGCCTTAGTGCTGAACCACGTAAATCATTGTCTCTTTTACGTTTAGCACTCATATATCTTTATTTATGTGTTCACTTCTTAGATCTACCATTTTGGATGTTGTGAGATCATGACAAACCCCGGGTTTGGAATCAATGAATCAACATCTACCTATGTATTTTATGCTATATTCACACTTTAATGCGTATATTCAATTCACACGCAAAGATTGTTTGTGAACACGTGGTTGCCTACGTGATTTAGTGTTCACAATATGGCGCTGAAGCAGATTAATCTTTTCTGTGACTTTATAGCCTCTACCTCAAAAATTTTACTTAGAACATAGACGGATCATGTGTTTAAACTCATTTTTTGCACATATCCGTATTCTTTGTGCTTTCTACCAAGCAGAGATCTGGGTCTTTTACAACCTTTAACTAGCAGATCTGTATTTTGGGCTATTTTTCGCACATATTTGTGTCCATTATATTTTCTACCAACAGATCTGGGCGTTGTGTAACTTCTAACCAACGGATCTATGTTTTAACTAGTCTTTCACACATAATTTCCACCAATAGATCTGGGATTTTCGCAAACAACACCCATGGACCTTATTCCAATTAATTCCGCACGTCCGTCTATGTTTTTTTCATATTATTCGCTAAACCAATAGCTTGAATACACTCTTTGCCACTAGAAATCGAGCTTATGAAATCGAGTTTGAACTAACACCCAACCCGTGGACTTTTTGTCTCGGTTTACCTCCATGCTTTCTCTGCAGAATATTACAATGGAAAAGAACAAAGATACATGGAAGACAAAGGTACCTTCAAAAGAGGCGCCTAGGACTATGTCAGTAATAACGAGGAGCAAACAAAAGGGCGAAGGACTCATAGCCGGGGACAAGGCGCGAGAATGGAGCGGAAAGCACATCACTTTTAGATGCGGGCATCATTGCAATGGAAGCAAAGAAGGCGCGGCGGCAAGAGCTGCTACACCTAACGTAGGAGTTTCTCAAGTGGTCGCCTCCAAAGTGACATCTACAACCAGCCCACCGAGCCTCGAGAAGCGTGAGCGAGAATCGAGTAATCCAACCTTCCTTGCGGGATGCCGCCAGCCAATGAACAAAACGAACAACGCAAGCGAGGATCCTACGGAATGATCGAGCCGGATATACGGATAGTGGATGAAATCAATATCGCGGCCCCGAGGGACAAGCTCGATTCTGAGATAAGGAACGCCAAATCAAGATTCAAACCGGTCTGCGCAAATATTGGCGCAACTAGAAGACCTAAAAAGGAATCGACGAGACATACGCGGACGCGGTGGCCTTACTAGCCCAAGAGAACCAAGCAATTAAGAGAGAAGATCCTCCAAAGCGCGGAGCTAGAGAATCGGCAGACACGAGGCTAACTCTGCGGTACAAAATAGAGACCAGGAGGATGATCCTCGAAAACATCCTGCGGTAGTCAATCAAAGAGGAATACCCCAAAGAGGTGCGCGGAACAATAGAAGATCTGACCCAGACTACCATCCGGAAACTTCAGACTACTATGATGAAGAGGAGGCCACGATGTCACAACCTACAAGGAAGACGCGGTCTTCCATTCAGGATCAGCCTTTGTTTGGCAATGGAGAGTCTTCGTGCGGAGATGCTAGCAGAGATCAATCAAATCAAGACCGAGGCAAGGAGGTGGAAGACTAGAACAGGTTATGAAGGAGGCCAACACTACCCCACTAGCGCGGGTTGGCTACGGCCACCATTCCGCAAAAGTGTCAGTTCCATCCTTTGAGTGTTACGACGGGTCCCATGGATCCCGCTGCCCACCTACGATATTACAACGGGGTAATGGCGGTGGGACCATGGCGAAGCTATACTATGCTGAGATACTTCCCTTCAAGCCCGAAAGGATCCGCGTTATCTTGGTTTGATAACCTCAAGCCGGGATGCATTGATTCGTATGATCGGCTCACCGAAAAGTTCTTGGCCACCTACATGTATAACAAGGTTGTGAACACAGGGATAGACAAGCTCTTCTCGCTTGCAATCAAATATAAGGAGTCCATTCGAGAATACACGGATAGGTGGCACAAGATATGTCAAGCCATAGGACATGGACCCCGTGGTGAGTATTAATCGTTACAAATGGGGACTTGACGAGATGAGCCCATTGTTTGTCGAAATCCACGGTACCACCCCAACCACGAGAGGAGACTTGAGGATAATCATCGAAAAACATGCGAGGTTGGAAGAAATTCAACGAGATAACCCAAGAGCACAGGCTCAACGACCTCCACGGACCAACTCGGCGAGAACAAGCAAACAGATCCGCGGACACCAAAAGGATCGGAAAGACGACCACAAAAGGAGTGGTAGAAAATTTGAAGACCGAGTCTACACGAAGCTCAATACCCATTTACTTACGCATCTTAAAGGAGATCAAGGACCGCGAAAACTTAGGCGGCCTTGGTCTAAGGGGAAGCAACCACCAGACCTCGGAAGAATCCAAGGAGTCTTGTGATTTCCACTTGCTTCACGGGCACAGAGAGAAGTGCAAAAATCTCAAGATAATGATACAAAAGGTGATAGATGCGGGGGATCTCAAAAATATGTAGAGAAGGTGGGGGGAAGACAGAGCCAAACGCAAAGCAAACGAGTCCAATTGCCAGGAGGGTAATCGCCGGGTGAATACTATATCCACGCTCGGAAAGCAAAGAACCAACCCTAAGCGCACAAATAGGGAAAAGATTGAGGAAGCAATTTGAAGACTATTGTGAGATTTCTGATTTACATGGGAAAGAAGTGGAAGATCACGAAGAATGGATGGGCCGCACCTCTAACCTTCGAGATCGGGGACGTTGAGGATGACATGGAAGATCACAATGATCCTTTGATCCTCACCTTGCCAATCGCGAGGATACAACATAAAGAAAATCCTCATCGATGGAGGGGCTCGTAAATGTCTTTTTACGATACCTTCAAACGTATGGAGCTTAACGACGAGCAACTCTTGACCTCGCACTATACCATCTATGGGTTCAATGGTACGGATACGAAGCCCCTCGGGGATATTGTTTTGCGAGGTGGGACGAGGTCCCATGAAAGTTGACACTCGCTTCGGTGTGGTGGACGCGCCCTCACCCTACAATGCCATTATTGGACGAAGATAGGTCCACAAGCTTAAGGGAGTCGCAGCCACCTACCATCAATACCTTAGGTTTCCTACTCCCCTAGGAGTAATGGAGATCAAGGGTGATCAAGCTTCCGCAAAGGAATGCCAGGCGATGCAAATACAACTCAACAATGAAGAAGATGAGAAAAGAAGAACCCACAGGGCTCGGACCAAGGCAACATCCAAAGACAGAGCCATCGATGAATACTTGGAAGGAATCTCGGAAACGTTTGTCCAAGGGAACTCCATAGGGAACACGGAAGCATCAACATCAACTGCAACCGAGGATGCTCTCGCAAACAAAGAATCGAGCCTACCAAATAGCAATTAAAGAAAGTTCCTCACCTTGGGGAACCAAAACCCACATTCACATCCTTGGAGGCGGTGAAGGAAGTTAACATAGGGACGGAGGAGAATCCAAAAAGATCAAGATAGGAACTCTAATGGGACGAAGAACGCGAAGCCTCTTTGGTGAAACTACTAAAGGAATACGCGGACATCTTGGCGTGGAAACTATCGACATTCCCCGGAATAGACCCAAAGACAAGACAACATGAGTCTGCGCATTAAACCTGGCACACCCCCGGTAAGACAAAAGATACGAAAGGTGGCTACGGAGTATCACAAAGTAGTAGAAACAGAGCTGCGAAAGCTATTGGAGGCTGGTTTCATAAAAGAAGTCAAATATCCTACTTGGATCTCTAACATGGTAATAGTGCCAAAGAAGAGTGGTGGGGTCAGAATCTGCATCGACTTCACCAACTTGAACAAAGCGTGCCCAAGGACGATTACCCACTACCCAAAGATTGATCAACTAGTCGCGCGGTAGAAGGATACGAAGAGTTATCATTCATGGACGGATACTCGGGTACAATCAACTATTTTTAGCGAAGAAGATCAAGCAACATACGACATTTTACACACCCCACGGCCTCTATTGCTACGTGAGGATGCCTTTCGGACTCCGGAACGCGGGAGCAACATACCAAAGGATGGTCGATGCTATTTTCAAGCCATGGATTGGCAGGACCTTGGAGGTCTACGTTGATGATATGCTCGTAAAAGCAGATTGAGGAAGAACCATCACCAAGACCTGAGGACATCTTGAAGCTATGAGAGAACACAATATGAAGGTAAACGGGGAGAAGTGCACCTTCGGAGTAACATCCGGAAAATTCCTTGGGTACACAGTGACAAAAAGGGGCATTGAAGTAGATCCCACAAAAATCCGAGCCATAGTAGACATGCCATCTCCAAAGAACCTAAAGAAGTACAAAAGCTCAATGGATCCCTAGCAGCTTTGGGAAGGTTCATCTCGAGATCCTCGGATAAATGCAAACTCTTTTTCAACATACTAAAGAAGGGGACGAAATTCGAGTGGACTGCGAGAATGCGAAGAAGCCTTCCTAGGCATCAAACAGTACCTAGCGGAGATCCCTATCCTTCAAAACCAGACACAGACGAAGTCTTGGCACTATACATTGTAGCAACAGATGATGCGGTAAGTGCAGTACTGGTCAGGACCCACACAAAGGAGGAGCAGCCAATCTACTATGTCGGCAGAAACCTTGAATTCGCGGAAAGAAACTACACAAGAATCGAACAATTGATTTTAGCCATCGTATGGTCTACCTTAAAGCTGAGGACGTACTTCTTAACGCATGACATACGTATCCCATGTCGAGCACCCTTAGAAGCCATCCTCAAAGGGGTAGGAAAGGTAGGACGCATAGCAAAATGGAGCACGTACCTCGACCAATTCAACATCCACTATGAGCTTCAATACTCTCAGAAATCGCAAGTGTTAGCAGACCTACCTTTGGACAACGAAGAAGAGGTGCGCATACAAGGATGGAGGACCGCGGGCGCCCCAGAAATAGAAAAGCAAAAGGAGCCAAATAATATTCTTGAACCAGTAAACCCACGACAATGGGAGGTCTTTGTTGACGGCTCCAAAAATAGAGAGGCGCGGGGATAGGCATCTTCATCACCACACCCGCATGGGGATAGGATCGTACACGCATTGATTGGAATTTGAAGGCCATACAAATAACATCGTAGAGTACGAAGGAGTGGTCCATGCTCTCCGCTTGATAATTGAAATGGGGATACAAGAAGTGCGGTTGACAAGTGACTCACAACTAATCATACGGCAGATAGGCTACGAATACAATGTGTACGACGAGACACTAATGGCATACATGGCTCTGGTGCAAACATTGATTTCCCAAATACCAAAAATCAAGTTTCGCCATCTGCGGAGAAAGGAGCTCAGGCACGCGGATGCCTTGGCATATATATCAGCCATGCTCAAGAACGAGGACGTCAAAGCAATCAAGATAACAAGAGTGTACGAACCATCCATCAAGCCCCAAGAGATGTGCGCGGCTAACCAACGCAAGTCTAGGGAGGAAGATATCTCTGACGATGATATCGGAGAGAACATATTCGACGACTTCCAGAACGATGACATCATGCGACAAGCGAGAAGAGTCATGCTTTGCGCTCCTCTTCAAAAACCCTAATATTCATTAACGGTCGCAGATGAGTGTCTCAAAGATCATCTCATCCGTCCAACTTCACCGGACTTGGTTATACAACCACAGTCGGGAGTTATTTGGTTAGTGAGGAGTCATTACCCATCACTTTATCACACCGTAATGCAGTACCTGCATAAAATACACACGATACTTCACAAGTATCGACTTCTTGAATAACACAGTTATTCAATTCAGCATTACATGCTATCTTTCGTGGATCCACGATCCACACATTCCAGATATCAATCATGTCACAAACCTGGGGGATACATGCGGGGTATTGGTCCGGCGGTTTACGGCGTGCGGCGTGCAACGCGCCATCACAAGAACATGTCGGGAAGTCATGGACGGTTAGAGATGAACAGGAGAAGTGGGCAAGACTGGTCGACGCACAACTCCACTACTCCATCACTCCACTTCCTCCACTTCCCACGAGAGACGTGAATGAGGCTCAATGACTTGTATAAATAGGTTCTCCGCCCTATTTCAAACAACAACACAAGTTCAGACGAGACAGAAAACCAAGTGTTAATACAAAAAACGTATTCAAACACCCAGAACTTGCTTGCATCAATCACAAGCCTGTTCACCTTTCTGTTACAAGTCATAAGCAAGCCAACACCTTCACAATCTCAACACCTTCTTCGCTTCCCTCCCTAAGATCAACCCCATCTCCTTCACTTTGTGACCTAAACAAGTCTGGAACGGCCATTTCTTGGTTTAGGCCGGACTTGCACAGATTGATCTCTCGAATCTACAAGCACTCACCGTGCAGTGCATTTGTTTAAAGGTTTAAATTCATTCCTCATCCACACCCTAAATTACCAAATTCTGCAGGAGTAGTTTTCACCCATAAACAGAGCCACGAAGCCTATAGCTACACTCTTCATCTCAGCCTGATTTAGGGAAGTAGAAAGATGGCCCACCTTTTGATCGGCTTGCTTTGCCGCTTCCTCCTGAGACAAGGCCAGACCACGATGGTAATTGACTTGGCCCTCCAATTGAACTACCTTAGCCTGAGCTTCGGCAAACTTGCCATCCGCAGCTCGAAGCTGTCCTTGGAGCTCTGCGGATATTAGAAAAGGACAGAGTTATAACAAATACAACACAAAGCACACTCGATGACAAAGACGTATACCTTCACAATGGTAAACCGCGGAGTCCCGTGCTTCTGCGGCATAATCATATTCATTTGATAACTTATCATAATCTACTTGCAGAAGATTATGAGCATACTGACTCGCGCTTAGGTCATCTCGAAGCATTGAGCTCGAATGATGATATCGGTTAACCTCATCATTCTTCGATTCCAAACCCTTGTTAAGACGATACATAGTCACCTCTAAGTTTTTCTCATACTCAACCTGACGGGCCACATCAGCTCGAGACGCGGATAAGGCACTACTAAGAGCGCCAGATTCCGCCCTAGCGTCATCTCTTTCCTTAGCAAGACGTTGCATATAAGCCCGCACACCTGAGGGATGAGAAGAACGCGCTTGTCGCAGTTCTTCTTCCATGTCATTAAGCTTAACTTCTAGAGTGGAAATCTGGCCGCGGGCTTTCTCAAGATTATCCCGCGTCCATAAAAGAGCCCCGTTGAATAAATGACGGTCATGGTTGTTTCGATTTTGCAGATCTACCAAGCAAAACTTTTTCTTACGCCATTCTTCGGCCATAGCATTATGGACATCCGCGCGAGCATTCCATTTTGCTGATTCACTCTTGAGTTTTTCAACTAACTCAAAGAATACGACCTTTTGACGAATTCTCTCACCCCGAAGCCAAATCAACTCGGGATTCCACCCTAAAGATAGTACGGCGGGAGGAGGGAAGAAGAAGATAACTTTCGAACATATAAGGAACATCTAATAATCAAAGAGGAGGAGACGCAGACCTGAAATAGATGAAGAATTCTTCTCAGCCACCTCTAACCTGCCCTTGACCGAAGCTAACTCAGAACGCAGCTTTGCCTCTTCCACGTCCTGCTGTTCCTTGCGCTTAAGCGAGACCCTTGACTCTGCTATTTCCTTATCTTTAGCGAGAGGCCGCAGCTTCAACACTCGAAAGTATATCTTCACGATGGCGGAGTTTCGCTTCTAGCTTGAGAGACTTAGCTTTGAAGAGCCGGTAAAGATTATGGTTGCAATACTCACTCCTCATCATCTATCGATCAAAAAGGGAAATTAGTTCACATAACATACCTAAGTAAAATCAGGGTTAGAGAGAGCAGGACAAACCTCCAATAACCGCTGCTGGGGATAATTATACTGGTACCCATCGGCAATAGCCATCATACCAAAGCAATGTGAGAGGGAGGATTCACCACGAGATCAATCCCGCTGGCCACAAGATTCTTGTCCCACTCTTCATCTACCACCTCCTCAGAGGTTAGCTCCATATGCCTGCGAGTAAAAGAGTCCGAACTCTTTTCCCCTTCAATCACCTGGGCAGGATGCGACACGACAAGCAAGTCCTTCTTTTTAAGCCAAGCCAAAATAGCATCATCGCCATCCGCGATCAAGGACCGCGAGAAATCATCTGAGGAAGAATCTGAAGGCTTCCCACCAAGTAAAGCACCAGTATCACCTTGCACCAAAGCCCCGCTAGCAGCGAGGAAGTGCCAACAAAACCCTCTAGATGAACCACCAAAACCTCAGCATCAGATCCGCGTACTGACCCACCTCCGCAGCTACCTTGAAGAACATCCCAGTCATCACCAGCTGGAAGCAGATTGAAATCCGAGACAAGCCCCATAGCTGCGTCCAAGTCAAAAGATTGTTCCCCGGATAAAACCTTACCAAAGGAGAACTCACAGTAAGCATCCCCATCCTTGTCACTACTACCAAGAGCAACTCCCTTGCCCTTGTCTACCACGGGCGTTGCGCAGGCCAATGCCACCGTCCTCCTCTGTGACCGATTTTCACCAACCTCAAGACCCGCGACCCCACTTGACTTAGCAGCCCCCCCAGACACGACATCACCACCACCACCAGGGGCCTGATCACCACCACCACCACCACCACCACCAGGGACCTGATCACCACTACCACCACCAGTGGCCTGATCACCACTACCACCACCAGTGGCCTGATCACCATCACCTTTACCAACGCCCCCACCAGCAACACTATTTCCTTCTTGAAAGGGCCGAGAAGTCTCAATCCGCTCTTCCTTATCGGAAACATCCTCGTCACCATCCACTGGATTGTTCACATCCTCGAAGTGCGTAGAATCTTCGGTGGGAGAATTTGACGATTGCTTGGGATTGATCTTTTTCTTTCTAAGCACCTGCGAGACATAATGATAAAGAGACAATGATAAAAGAGCCATTTGTATCTCCTTTCCTTAGCATAATCAACATTACTTAAGAAAACGAAGGGGCATATATACGTAGAAAACAAACAACACACCTTAGCAATGTTAGCACTCTGCGTAGGAGGGTTAGCATCGGAGATATCTTCATCTTCCACATCATCAACATCACGATTGTAAGCAAAATCCATACCTTCAAAACTCATCTCGCCAAGGGCGTAATGGGCATAACGAGAAGGAGAGGCTTCGCGATAAGAATCAGCAGAGGTTGCCAACCATGGTCCGAGGACCCAACCATAGACCCACGGACCAACAACTTCAAGAACAGTGGAAGACCACTCATAGTCATGATCACGCTTAATTCTCTCATCGGCGGGGAATAGGAAGACCTTGAACACCGGGAATCCTCGCCATCTTGGAATCACTTACCTCGCTCAAAAGGCGAATTTCCCCCTTAACAAAGCAATATTCCATGAGACTCACGAGACCACGGCTTACGTGTATTCTGTTAACATAATCTCCAAAGGACTTGTTGAAATTTTCAGGAGTATACCACCCTTTCTCCTCTTCTAATTTGGGGGTATAGCAGGTCATCATCGTTTGCCCTTTGCTACGAAGATAACATTCTCGGAGATGGCGAAGATAATTTCCTGTCAACTGCTGCACCCCACGATTATGACTCTTCTTTTGTATCGCGGCTAGACAAGACCCAGTAGTAGAAATCATCACCGGCTTTATACAAAGGCAACATCAAACCAGCCTCGAAAGCACCCACGGTCGTCAATAAATGAAAGGCATCATCTTGATAATTGGTAACCATCTCATAGGTGATATCTTTATCGGGGCATAAAAGCGCACTTGGAAGTCTTGAAGACCGTGTTTCAATTTGAAGGCTTCAATATCGATGTGTCCGAAAGTGAACTTCTTGTTACCCAAAGGTAAAGGGACGAAAAGTAACGTGAGTCATCCTCGTAAGCGTCCCCGTAGCATCTTCCGAGAACCCGCTACCTTCTTCTTAGGAGGAACTACATCTCCCGAAGATTCTATCTCCGTAGCCTTCCTCTTCGGAGGCTGATTCTTAGTTGACTTGCCTGAACTAGGCACGGGTTGAGACGAAGGAAGATTAGTCCGCGGTGGGGGCATGGTGCGGAGAGGCCGCACATCTAGAAGATCAGTGCGCGGATTCTGCTGTTTACTAGGAGACCCATCTCTAGGACGAGTCACGGCGTATCTAGACCCCTGCGGCGGATCACCTCTTTTGAGCGAAGGCCTCGACCGGAGGACGAGGACGTTTCATCTATCCCGAGGACCACCCCGAGTAAGAGGAGGCGAAGTTCGCCCTAATATTGGAATCTCTCCAGGAGATCTATGAGGACTTGACGGAGGAGTTTGATAAGGAACCCGCGGACGATCGGACATATCTGCGGACTCAAACACAAATAGAAGTGCAAATCGAGTCGAGGAAGATCGAAAAACAAGAAAATCTCAAGAACATCGGCAAACGTGAAGAAAACCCTAGATTTCATCTACAACCATTTAAGTTCTCAAGCTATTACCCAAACTCAAAAGAAGAAAAAGAGAATCAAAACGTGGCCGTCAAAACACACGGCTCAGCGGCATCAACTTTCAAACTCCATGATATGCATAAGATCGAAACCCATCACGATTCATCACCAGAAAACCAAGAACTCAATAGGGGTAGAAACGGCGAGTAAACAAAGTAAAAAATCCTACCTGAACTTCGATAAGTAAAAACAAAGAATAAAGAATAAAGAACATGGCAACGGCGGTAATGGCGGCAGAAGAAGTTAAGAAGACGAAGAAGAGAGTGGGGCAGAGAATAAACAGAGAATGTGAATTTAATTCACATTCCTTCATTCTTTTCTTTTTTATAGGACCAAAAGAAACCGTCTGTTACCCGAGGGGCATTTATTGCCGGATATGGGAAACGTGCACAATAAATGCAGATAACCCCTTTTTAGGAGAAGTTATGAGGAGAGAGATAAAAAACGTACCACGGTTCTTCTTCCAACCGAAGGCGGCACCGATCACAAGAAGAGGGGCAAATTGTAAGTACACTTATTTATCTCCCTCGCCACGTGTACTAGCAAAGCCCACGTGGAGGCCACGTCATAAAAGTGGATGACACGTAGGGGCATCCACGGGATCTAGACGGCGTGCCATCTGTCAAGTTCAACGATCGAAGATGAAGGAGCATCAAAGGAAGGTATCCCCACATAACACCAAAGAGCTACTCTGCTACACTTTACCTCATCACGAGGTGAGATATAATCAACGGCTGGGGAAAGCCCAAGCGACACGAGACGTGACGTGAAAAGACCGACACCTTTGGCGCAGCCGTCTCGCCCCAACCACTCGCATTAAGTCTTGCTCGGAGGGCACGCGTCGGATGACCAACGAAGAGAGCGGGGTTGGTGGCGTAATGAACGTAGGAATTGTATAAAGCGCGGAATGATAAGGAAGTCCGCGGACTATCCACAGTACAAGAAGATAAGACTTCAACAGCTCTTTTCCAGTGGACCCACTTAAATTAGCTATATATATGTCTCTTCCAAGCAGGAAGGGAAGGGGGGGGGGGGGAACAGAGAGAGAGAACTAGAGTATAGGAGAGAAATCAGTGAGAAGTAAGTATGAGCATCAACCTGTGGGTTTGATGAACACTAAAAGTCTTGCGACTCTTCTTGTAACCATTACTTCATAGTGAATATCCCCAGACCCGTGGACGTAGGCCTTAGTGCTGAACCACGTAAATCATTGTCTCTTTTACGTTTAGCACTCATATATCTTTATTTATGTGTTCACTTCTTAGATCTACCATTTTGGATGTTGACGAGATCATGACAAACCCGCGGGGTTTGGAATCAATAAATCAACATCTACCTATGTATTTTATGCTATATTCACACTTTAATGCGTATATTCAATTCACGCAAAGATTGTTTGTGAACACGTGGTTGCCTACGTGATTTCCGTGTTCACAAATGGAGCTCTTTATTGGTGGGACTATCAAATACAATCGATCTTTACCTTCGATTTGGCTCCGGAAATTTTTTTGTGAACAGCTTTCACCACCTCCTTTGTCAAACAGTGCTTTTGGAGCTTATTGTAAACTAGGGGTTTTGGATGGGTGTTTGTCATTTGCTAATGATAAAGATGTCAATGGAGCTGATTGTTTGGACGTGTGGCTGTTGAGAAAGAAGAATGAGAATCAGGGTATGGAAGAGCAAGCGGGACATCAGTCATTGGATTGGATTGAAGCTTTTATGGTTTATGGCCGCGGTATGTTTGCTGCTACGAATGATATGTTTGCTGTTACGAAGAATAACGCTGTCTTAATTTACAGTCATTTTCATAGACATATCAACATTCACGACTTAGAAGCTTCAAGCTCAAAAACGATTGTGGATCTTGAAGAAGGTTTTACTCAAATATTTCCTCACAAGAACACCTTAGTTTCGTTGAAAGAATTAGGGGCGGAAGATACGGATACAATGGAGTCGGTTGAAATTGAAATTAGCCTTTCAACCAGCTGTATAATGGAGTCAGTGAAAATTGAGGAGACAGAAAGCAATGATCAGCCTCTCAACGATTAGACCCTAGATACCTACTTTTAAACTGGTAATCTTCGTTAACATTCATTTTGAAATAACAAGTAACCTCTGTGTGAACCTACATGCTAATGACATTGTCCTAGTGAGTAATAAAATTAGACTACTGTTGCTATGTCTTTATATCGTCAATCCAACTTTATGGCAGAGTTAGTTCTCTGTGACAACATGTTTCCATTTTGTCATTAAATACAAGCAACCTAATTGCTTGTCAGCAGTATGATTTTGTTCCATTTCCATGGGAAAGATCAATAAGCAAGATACCTTGCAGCTTACTGTATGGATTCAGAACAATTTTCGTAGATAGCATGACATCTTCATCATATTCATGTGTTTGCACATAGTTGTGGTACTTTCACTTCATACCTACTTGCTCAGTCAATTTTTCATTTGGTTAACTCTAAAATCAGCTAGATCTCAAGTTGCATAAGAGGTCTTGGAATGCAACTTGAGATGGAATCATATAAGCTTGGATTGGTAGCCAACACGAGTGAACGTCACATGATATTCTATTCATCAGTACATAACAAGCAATTGAACCTTCCCCAGAAACGATAGATATCCGCCACTTATGCCAAGCACTCAAGTCTCTTTGCTTTTTTCTCCTTGCTGTTTTTATTGCAGACACTAACAACCCTTTATCTTTTGCTAGATGCAGCGACCACCATAAAAAGAAATGGTTGCATCACCAGAGAAACTAAGATGAGAAGTACAAAAAACTGATGTTCCAGATGGCTATTTGATGACGAGCATGGTAAAAAGCAATGCTGATGCTCAAACTCTGAGAATGCGTAGGTGTCAGAGAAGTAATAGAATGGGTTGTGGTTTATTGGTACTATGTTTTGTCGAGTGGTGGTATCAACTGTCAAAGTTAACTTTAGCATTTTCTCCACATGGATTTGTAATAGAAAATTTCTGTTGATCAAAGTTTAGTCCGGGTTAAACTACATTTCTCAAGTTAACTTTGAAATTGTTCTTCTAACTGTACTAGTTCAAAATCCTGCAGACCAAAACCTGTAAATAAGAACTCATTTGTAGTGCTTATTTGAAGACAAAACTAGTACTTCTCGGGCACTATAGATCAAAAAAAGGGTTCCTGAGAGGCTCAATATGAGCAGTTTTAGTCCACCGGGACTGCTAATTTACAATGAAAAGATTATCTGTTAGCAGAAACCTCAAATAAATGATATATTTCTGCTTTATGCGTGCATTGTGCTTCATTGCTACCAAAAAAACATTTCTAAAAGAATCCTCTCAATGACCTAAAAGTTTAATTTTGGCTTTGATCTCCGGGGGAGGAAGGCTGATCCCATCAATGACACTTAAAGACGTTGTGATGCAGGAAAACCATGTGCCTCAGTATCCTCTCAGCATCTGATGTTAGCCCACCAGCTATCAACCCATCTATGATCCTCTCAAACTCATCAGCTCCCAAAAGGTCCTTCTTACCCTCCACAACTCCAAGTGCTTGTAGAGCTTTCTTTTTATCTCCCTCTTTCGAGTACATGGCGCAAAGGCTGACATGAACCTTCAACGGAGGAAGGTCTCCTTTCTCGGTTATTTTCCTCAGTAGCTCCTCGCATTCATCAACTAGCTGTAAATGAGCTAACCAATCAACCAAGACAGAGTATGTCTCGAAACCAGGCTCAAACCCATCCTTATTTTATGTCAAGTACTGGGATGTGGTTGGACCAAGTCTTATTTCCCTAGTTAAAAAAAATTTCTCAAACAATTGTTTAACTTTTGGAATCGACTAATATAACCTTAATCCCCAAAATTCCTAATCGATCTCAAGTTAAAAAATTTCGTTAATGGCACAAAATTTGAAAATAACTATCTCATCTAATTTGGAACGGAGAGAGTATCATGGGGTTAGTCCAAGAGTGAGTTGGGGGGAGTTTAATGTATTTTGGATCTTGGGGATTTTGAGGGAGTGTAAGAGAGTATATGGAGTTTGAGAGAGTTTGGTGTTTTGAGTGTAGGGAGTTTGAGAGACTCTCCCAAAATCTCTACTCTTTTGAGAGATTTGGAGTGAGGCAAAAATACACTGTAAACTCCCTAGTACTCCCCAAAAAGCCCAACTCCCTAGCATTCTAGTTATTACCACTAACAGGGAGTTTAAGAGTTTCTTTCAAACTCCCCACGACTAACGGGGGATTTTGAGAGACTCCTTGAACTCCCCCACGACTAACGGGAAAAAACTCTACTACACCCAACTCCCTTGAGGACCAACACCCTGTATGTTATTTTCTTTAGATTTTTATTCAAATATAATCTTAAAATGGCAACTGAAATATATGATCCTAACCGATATCTTACCTAATTGAGTGAATAAGATCTTATTCAAAAAACATGATCAATAAGATCAGTGACGGAATTTTTCTTCTTAACTATTGATACAACAAAGATGTCGATTTCTTTTAAATTCTAACTAATAACATTTTGTACAATAGTACTTGTTATTGTTATGGACCATTTTTTCTAGGGTTATTTAATGTTTGGTACCCCGCAAATGTCCAACACCTAGCTTTGGTACCCAATATTCCAAATATTAAGGGTTAGTACCTTGACCAGTTAGAGACTGTCAAGTAAAACCATTGACTTAACTTCTGTTAGTTAAATGATTAAAATAAATAATTAATAATAATTACTAAACGTCGTTAACTCAGCTTACAAAAAAAAAAAATGATTACACCACTGCTAACAGCAAAATGGAATTTTTGTCTAAATTGAATCTTACGAGGAAAAAAAAAAAAAACGAGAACAAATTCCACTTTGTCACCACCACCACCACTAACATCCACCAAACCAGAAACCCTCACCACTAACACCACCACCACTACCGAATCAAGCAAATGAAATCTAGTTAAAATCCATCCCCAATATCACATAAGCATACATAATTCAAACCCCCATTAATGAATCAACAATCAAATCAACAAAAAGTTATAACCTCTTATAAATATTTCCATTCAAACAATCAAATCAAACCCCAAATCCAACAGAAATTCAATCATCTTATACACATCTGTATCCCCACTAAGAATCAATAAATCAACTGTAAATGAAAAATCCAAATTCTTCCAGACCTAATTTCCTTCTCAATTAAACCTGGGAAGGTTCAATTAATCATTAGTAGATGTAGATAATATAATCAAAGCGCTAAAAAAATCACCATGGATAAAAAATCAAAATCAATATACATTCACATGCAGATAAAAGGAAGAAAAGATTGAAGTAATAATTTCTAGAAACCTACCTTTTTATCATTGTTGTTCTTCTTCCTGTTTTGAAATTAGAGATCTAAATTGCTCATATATGAAAATCAAAGGTTATTACGGAATTGGGAACCCTGGAATTAGGTGAGAATTTACAAAAGAAGCGTCAAATACATGAATTTATAATGATGCCTGGTTCTCAAAGGTGAGGTTTTTTTTCTTCTTAACTCTGTTTGTTTTTTCTTATCTTAGTTCTTCGAGTTGCAGAGAGACGAAGAAGAAGATGAAATGGATACGGAGAGAAGTTTGGTTTTAAGGTTTTTCTAGAGATGATTTAATCGTGGCCATTCATTTTGGTGCCAAGATCAGACTCGGACACGTACAAAAAGCCGACGTTAGGATAGACACCGCCATTGTTATAGTTCTTAAGGCCATTACGGTAATAATTTTGTTCTGTTAATTAAATTTTATAAAAGTTAAGTCAATGGTTTGACTTGACAGTCTCTGATTTGGTCAAGGTACCAACCCTTAATATTTTAAATATTGGGTATCAAAGCTAGGTGTTGGACATTTCTTTGGGTACCAAACGTTAAATAACCCTTTTTTCTAGGGTATTTACCAAAAAGTCACACTTCCTTAATCCGGTTCACAAAGCCATCATATTACTTTGAGTTATTGACATCTTGTCCCATAAATTAGAGCTAAGTCATTCGGGGAATTACATGTTTATCCCGTTGTTGTTCATTTAACTCCATTAATGAATGTTGAAGGTGGTGGCGATGGTGGTGGTTGGTCTTTGCGGTTTAGATTTACTCTTCTTGTTGTTGTTGTTGTTGTTTCTTTGCTGCTTCTTTGTTGCTATTGTTGTTGTTGTTTTCCGATGAACACATTCAGGATCGTTACATGGCACCAGAACTTCAACCCATATTCAAGATCATTATATCACATTCCCTAAAAGGGTTCACTGCTTCCTCTCTTGGGTATAGCTACCACCACCACCACTGATTCATCACCATCATTTGATTCATTTCAACAATGGAGGAAGGGTATTTAGGACCAAAACATGATTGTTTTTTTCAAAACAGCTAACTCGGATGGAAACAGATAGGAAGAGACTCTTTTGTCAACACTAATTAAAGGGTGTGATGATTTTGTGAAATAAATTAGGTGACTAGTGACCATTCTGAAAAACATCTTTTTTTTCTATCTAGATAATTCTGTATTGGAGATTGTTGCTATTAACATGTTTGGGTTAGGGATATTTTGTTATGATGATGATAATGGATAATCATCCGTGATGATTAAATTTGCAGGGCTACTAAAATATGTTGATTACTCGTAAATTTATTGGCATAAGCCATCAGCTAGGGTTAACAGATTTATATATAGCCTAATCATGATCATATGGGAAAATGACCATCAGATCATCAATGGGAAAATGAATATGACATTTCCATACAAAAAAAATAATAATCATCAAATCATCAACAATGTAAAGAAATGATGGCAGGGATGAGCCTAGCAAGGGGCTATAGCACGTCCCTTGATTTGATAATAAAAAAAAATTTTGACGTTATCTTTACCATTGGGCATATTTACTAATATCAACTCCATCCATATCAAGTCCATAAGAAAATGACGTTATCTTTACCATTGTTTCAGATCCTCCAGTAGTAATAAGTAAAAACATAAAATAAACTAGAAAAAAATACGAATTTAAGTTGCTTTCTTTTTTGATGGAAAAGTTACTAGAATTTATTTTTTTCTTTCTTTTATCATTAAAAAAGTTATTAGAATTCGGTCCTTTCACTACAATTTATATAAAGCCATGTACATGGGCATCATCCGGGGCATTTATCTAATTTTTTTCCATTTTCCATCAGATTTCTGCGTCCCACGGACGCCATGTAGGAATATAAACTTATCCTTACCCAATGTTAATTGGGAACATTATCTATATACCCCTAGTATTGGGCCTATTGAAAAATACCCTTTCAATCTTAAAATATACCCCTAACCGTTAGAAGCCCAAACCCGGATTAGTAGTTTACTAAAATGTCCCTAGATAAATACAAATAACCAGCAGGTTCTCATTTTATTTCATTTTTCTTCCTCTCTTTCTCCATCTCTCTCTCCAGAGTCCAGACAGAAAACCAAAACGAATCAAAAATAAATCGAAGAAAGCTGAACAAATCAGATTAAACACGAAATCAAACACACAAATCAATAGATCTATACTATTATATGATCTAGAAGATCAAATCTAACTGAAACACACAAAAAACGAGAAAATTAGGTTTCAGAATCGATTTACTGTGGATCTTCAAGAACAACCTTTTGAAAAGAGATCAAATCGAAGGTAAACAACGATTTTATGTCTCAATTAAGTTTAAATTTTATTTGATTTCAATTTTTAGGGTTTCGTACATGATTTTGTTTCAATTTTTATGGTTTAAGTAAATGATTTCGTACTTTCAAGAGTGATCAAAAACAACAAAATCAACAGCTTTTGTTGGTGTTAAAGAAATCAGTAAAGGTAAGTTTCTTGGTTTACTTGTTTCTGTTTAATTTCCTAGTGATTTTGTTTCATTTATGGATTTTGATTCATGTATTATTGAATTAGTAGTATAGCAGTTTGAATTTACTTTTAATTGTAAAATAACTGAAGATATTTAAGATTTTGTCTTCGGAAAATGGAATTTACTGAGAAATGTAATATGGCTTTTGGGTTGTTAGGTTGCAACAGGTAATATGATGTTGATGTTTTTTGGTAGATAGGTTACTTTTCTAATTTTTGAAGAAATATTGAATGTGTTTCTTATTTTTGATGTCTCATTTCTGAAAATGTAATGCTTTAAGCTTTCAGTATACCCGGCTGTCATATAATATGAAGTAGCATCAGTGTGTATAGTGTAATACATGTCTAGTGCAATGGATGAATAAAATTGTGTTTCTTCTACCTGATTAGGGTCGGGGAATAGCGAATAGATTATGCGCAACTGTGCAAGTTCCTGTCTTATCTTATTGGCGTTCTATCGTGGTTTCCACGTATCATGCGGTTTTAACTTCTAATACTTCCTTTTATTGATCTAATCAACAATAACTGGTGCTTTTTGGGGTGTTGAATATGAAAATGATAGAGCGATGAGGCGCACATATAAGGTGCGTAAGCTTTTGACATGGAATCCAGGTTGCCAGTGCAAAAATGTTTCAAGTACATGCCTACATTGATATCGTATATGTGGAATCCTTCACTTATGCTTGAATAAAATATATAAATCCTAATATGGTTTGCATAGATGTCAAATTTACATACTTTAAGTCGGATTAATTAGTCATTGTTAATTTAGTGTAGCTTATCTTGTATTGCATGCTTCACATATTAAGTTTGGTTGTTATGAGATAAATGTTTGGATGGGGAGTAGTAGTACTTGTGTTAACTAAGTGAATATACATATAAGAGATATGGGAGCAGGCAAACCAGGGAAAGCATACCCTGTTCATCAGTTTAGAGACATAAGAAGTATAAGAGAACCTAGTTCTGGATAGTCAAAGGAAATAGAATAGCTCGTTCAGTTTGATGGTTTTGACTTCTGTAGATCTAGGGAATAACATCACAATTTCAACCCCTGGAACTTTAACCACAAATCTGCTTCAACTTTCCTTGTTGTCTTAAAAGTAGATGCAAATGAATGTTATCTCCCATTTCAATTTCTGGAAGCAACTTTTTCAAGTTGTTTCTAGATGTAGTTGCAACTGGCATAAGTTGTGTCCAATAGTGGAAGAAACTTGGATAAGTTCTTCACAAATCTGGAACCCAGGAAACTGTAATATTCTCATTTGGGAAGAAACTTGTACAAGTTGGTTTCAAATCTAAGATCAACTAGCATAAGTTGTTTCCAAAATCTGGGATCAACTAACATAAGTTGTTTCCATTACTTGCTAGAAAAATGTTTTCTGGGTTTTTAATGGATTTTCTCCATCAGTAATTTGTTAAAAAATGCAGAGAATTGGCGCATTCTGGACCGGATAATCTGTTCCACATTGAGAAAAATGTTATCCAAAATCTCTTGATGCAACTGTAGTTGAAGCTATTGTTGTCATGAAGATTATTTCTCTCCCTTTTAATATAAACCCGGTTGATGAATATAGTGTTATCATTCATTTGCCACACAATGATCACATTTCACTTTTAAAAGCGTTTAATGGTTGGAAGAATACCAAGCGTTACGGACGAGCCCGAGCATGCATCTTGTTGGGAGAATTTCATATCACCTCTAACGTTGCGAGATGATGGAGGACATGAAAGCAATTTCTTGACCTCTTGTCGACATTGGTTTTGTGGACAAATCAAAGGGTGCTAAGGTAGAGTTTGAGATTGCTTATACCTTCCTGGCATAGTTTAAGGTCCAATTTAAATTAATGGTGCTCTAATCTAGTCTAGGTGTAAAATGATACATCAGACTATGTATGAAGTTTGAAATCTAAATGTAGCTTCTTTAAATCCTAGTTGTATATGTAGGTTTTGTGCAGGCTTACAACATCTACTGTGATGATTTAGAGATGATATCTGCAATTTTATGTGCTTGGCTGTATCCAAAGCGAAGAGGCAAAAGGACAACATTTTACACTAAAGAAGTAGGCAAAGTTGATATTCATATGTAGATATTTTAATTCTACTAATGATGGGATAAACAATTTCCCTCCGATGTACATGGTGTACAGTGAAAAAGTGAAGAAGATTGAATGAGTATGTAGATATTTTAATTCTTAACATGAATGAGTAAACATTTTAATTATATTTATTGAATGAATATGTAGGCAACCTCTTGCGATTTTTTTTCCTAGAGGCAACTTAATTCAAGTTGTGTCCAGAGGTGGAAGCAACTAGAACAAGTTGTCTACTGTATTGGAAACAACTTGGTGAAGTTGTTCCCATAATCTGGAACACGGAAACCTATGATATCTAAAAGGAGATCATACACTATACAGTATGATTGCTGGTATACATAGCTAAGGATATTGCTAAAAGTACAAACTGATCCTCGCGATTTTTTCCCCTAGAAGAAACTTGTTCAATTGATCCTTGATTTTTTTCCCTAGATGCAACTTGTTCAAGTTGGCTCCAAAATTGAAATCCGGGAACAACTAGAACAGGTTGTCTCATATGAGCCAAGCCAACACTATTTCCCCATAGAAAAAAAAAAGAAGAAGGTACAATAGAGCCTCTAGCAGACAATCTTAGATACAAAAAACTTCAAAACAAAAAGGAAAACTCAATTCATAAATAACTGAGACAACTACTATTTAGCAACTGCAACATAACACGTTCAGGAAAAAAAATACCAAGACAAAGACAACAAGTTGAAAAAAACATTACGAAGTTCAAAAAAGTGACAACTAAAAAATAAGAACTTAAACAAAGATTCATGGGAACATGGTCTTCCAAAGTTTGAATACAGTTGCCTTCGCAATGTTGGTGCACGAGCAACCAATGTAGGTCTTCAACATTTGATGATTATGATATGCAAGCATGCCACACCGACCACACTTTCAAATCATTCAGAAACCAGCGTCATTTATCACCATCTTCACCAGGAAAAACTTCAAATGTAACTGGAAAAATCTCTGCAAAGAAAATATATAAATGAGTGATTGAAGGGTGTTTCAGGTTACATAAATGAAAACAACTAGCGCAAGTTGTCTCCATAAATGGAAGCAACTATCAGAAGTTGTCTCCGAAGATAGAAACAACTTGACCAAGTTGCTTCCATAATCTGAAGCCAAAAAAGTATAACATATAACAAACATCGTCAGATAAACCAAAACAAAATTCAAAACCAGCTACCATCAATTCTGACACTACCAATAGTCCAACACCACCATTATTACAAAACTCTACCAATTGAAATACACAAACTAAATATTCATTTTGGTGGTATGCAATTCAAGACAAAAGAAACTCAAAAAAAATCAAAAACAAAACTGGAACTCAATATGAAAACAACAGATACAAGTTGTCTCCAAAAAATGGAATCAACTAACATAAGTTGCCTCCAAAAAGTGGAAGCAACTTGGTCAAGTTGTCTGCAATTTGGAGTCAACTAGAAGAAGTTGTGTCTAACAAAAAAGTGTACATAAATAAGCTTTTTAAGAAAAAAAAATAAAAAAAAGATGCCAAAATGCCACATCAAAACTAATGAAGATAAATGAAGTTTAAAATCAAGAGTATGGAAGAAACTACTAAAAGTCGTCTCCAGAAATGGAAGCAACTTGGTCAAGTTGTATCTCAAGGTGGAAGCAACTTGAACAAGTTGCTCCAAAACTGAAGCCAAAAGAATGTGAGCTATAACAACATATATCAATGAAGAACAAATATAAAAAAAAAACTTGAGTATTGTTCCAAAATTAGAGTAAATAAGTTGTCCACAAATTTCCAAACACAAGTTGTCCTCATCTTAGGAAGTAGAAAATGTCTAACCACATATAAAACACACCAAAAAGCAAGTATGCTTACCATCTTTTCCACCAGCAACCATAAAGTGTGTGTTCCATTCAGGAAACTAGTGGTATCTTAAAGTAGAGGCAAGTTGATCAAGTTTTCAAAATCAGAAGCTAAAAGTGCATGTTTCATTCAGAAATATCAACGTACATATAATTTTTGCATCTCGCAAAAAGGTAGTTGGTTCAGAAATAAGATGAAAGAAAAAGTACCCAAAGTTAAATCACTTCTTCCAACATATCAGAATGATTCCTCTTCCTCTATTCCACTGCAAATTTCCAAAAACATCTAGACGTAAGCATATTTAAATAAAGTTCAAGCAAAAAAGGCAATCATCGTATAATATAGTATAAAGAAAAATGAATATAAACTGGAGTTCAAGACTAAACCATTTAAAACTGGAAAGCATACCGCTCGCAACACAGAGTACACACAGATTAATAATACAAAGACTAATGCATTACCTCTAACTTAACACTTGTTACTGCTCAGTTATCAAAATTTAATACAATTATACACCTAGGTACCTTTTCAACAGCTTCACCTAATCCTAAGCGATGTCCAGCATTGAAGCAATTGTTGATTCCACGGACACAACACGAAGGATATCTATAACGACTTAGAGCAAGAGTAAAGAACCAAAGCGCGACTACTTTTTTTCATTGCAGCTAGAGAGAATTTGGTTTCTTTCTATCTTACTCAGTATACAGTAAGAACTATCATTTGCATTCTTAGTTTCTTGAAGAATAAAGAAAACTTAGCCAATGGTTTCTTACAATAATAAGATCGCCTTCCACCTCCTCCATAAGATCGTCTTCCTCCTCCTCTATACATGAAGTCCCTCTGCAAGAAGCAAAGAACAAAAGTTTCAACGCAGAAGCCACCCAAATAAAGCTTCTAAAGCATTTGGTACAATCTACCAGAGACAGAGATATATAATTTCACAAAGAACATGTATCATATATCATATAAATAGAACAATCAATTATCTCATAATTAAATACAGAATGCTGGTTTAAAATGATCACACACACCATTGCAACCACAAACCACCACATAAAGCAACCATAACCACTGTCCGCCATAAACACCCACAACCACCACTGTCTAACACAACCGAAACTACCAGAATATAACACACCATTGCAACCATCGACAGCCACAAAACCACGCCACACAAACCCATTGGCAGAAATAAAACAGAACCATAATTGATGAACAGAATAACCCATAATCGTACTTCAATTTAACAATGAATTGAATATTTACCCTCCACAACAAAACATAATCCATATAATTTTAGTAAATCAGCAACCACAACAAAACATAATCCATATAATTTTACTAAAATCGGCAAATAAATCATACAAATCACCTTCACGATTATCCCATAAAACATCATCAGGAGCCCTCAATCCAAAACCATCATATGCATGCTTGTATATTCCCTTAATCCTAAAATAATTGCATAATCTCATAATAAAAATACATAAATCGAAAATCAAATTGAAAATCACAGCAATTTATCAAATTAGGTCGTAAAATTACTCACATCTCATAAAACGACTTCGTTGTATTCTAATCCAGATTCAAAACAACCAGAAATTAAGAGTTGGTACAGATCTGATAATTTTCTACAAATTTAGATCCAATACAAGATGCTTGGATATTGAATACAAGATGTTGCAGTCATGGTAATGGCCATGGTGGTGGTGGAATACGGAAGGCTATGATAGTGACGAGATGAAGATAATGTTGGCAGAGATGGAGATGGTGGAGAGTTTCATTGGTTTTTCTCGAGTGAGAGGAGAAGCCGATGTAAAAGAGATAAAGGTTAAAAATGGGATTATACAAATTATTTTTCTATTCATAATTTCAATTATGCCATCAGGGGTATTTGTAAAGGCTATTAAGGGCATTAGTGAAGACCCATGGATAGTAGGGGTGTTTATAACATTCCCACATGTTAATTCCTGAGTTCGTCCCTGAATGATGGCGGTGGCGGCTTGTTTATGGTTTATAGTCTTGGTGGGTTAATTATTAGTTAAATCCAATAATTTAGGTAATTGTTATATGTGAAATATATTATTACCCTTTCAAGATTTAAATCACATTAAAATAACGGTCCGCGAGTTATAACCCCAAAGTGTCACTATCCATCCACAAAAAACCCATCAAAACAAAAGTAACACAAAAACCCCAAAAAAACAAAAGTAACACAAAAACTCCAAAGAATTTGATGAAACCAATTTTGGATTCATCATAAAATTTGATGAAACCAAATTTAAAATTTGTGGTTTTTGTATCAATTTTGTTTAAGATGGAGTTTTAATGGATCCCAACATTTGAACGGGGTTTTTGTGCCACATGTTTGGTCACCTTGGGTTTTTATGACTAGTTCTGTTAAATAAATAAATAAATAAATAAATCTAAAAATATTGCAAGATGAAAGCGTTGGCAATAGCTAAGTGTATTCACAATAATGGCTATTCCAAACCCTAGTTATCCTTCTTATTAAAAACACAAGAATAAATTCTCATAAGAAGTTTCCTAGACATTGAGACCTCTGAAAAATTCTTTATCGTCCCCAGAAATCCTTGTCGTGAACAACCATGGGAACATAAGGTTCATGAAGAAAGGAGTCAATTCCAACAAACCTTTTAAACTAATTCCGAACCAGGGCCTTCTGAATTTCAAGAGTTCTCAAAACAATAGCCTTTATTTGCTGAATCTCCTTCCTTGTTTCCTTAAACTCTTCAAGAATACTAGAAAACTTCTGAAAATTTGAAGGAACAACTCTTGGCTTCCTCACATTCCTTATTTTTCTTTTCAAAGTTGGAGGTAATGGAGATTTATCTTTTTCCTTCATGATTGATGGCTTAACAATCATATTAACATCTTCTCCATCAGAAGACATAATGTTTGGAGTATCCATACGTACGGGATTGTGAGAGGAAATCACAAAATAATCTCAACAAACAGTCTTATGATAAAAAAAGTTTCAAGAGGAGGAAAAAGGAATGTAGGGTTACAGAACCTTTAAACACACAAGTTCATGCACGCACAACTCTCAACCCTAAAGAGGTTAGAATTGTCGAGAATAACCCTTTATTGACTAAACATGGAAGTCCTTTCCGATATCAATTAGATATGAAAACTGAGAGAATTCCAAATTGGCATAAACACAGTAAAACCAAAAAGAGAAGAAAAAAACTAAAACATTTTTCTTTTCCCAAAGCCTGAGGTGTGCACAATCTTGTCTCTTTTGATCAGGCACATGAGACAAGATGCACAAAACAACACAATCAAGTTGTGCTGGGGTGAACAATAATCTGTCCACCATATCCTTTTTGGAAGGAATTCATAGAACCTTGTTTCTTAGACATTTTGGACCGCACTTATCTCTCTCGTGGTCTAGTTTTTTCTTTGGAAACTAACTTCTTCGAAGATGAGATGAGATTACATACCTCATGTGATTTTTGAACAAGTTTGAGCTTGTTTGCTAATCAATTTGCTCTTCATTGAAGTTTGTTGACGTATCTTATTTTGTGTTTGTACTTGAAACACTTTGAGAGTTCATGAACTTTGAGAGAACAATAAGAACATGTCAACATGGAAGATGGTTCAGACGCCAGAGATGCGTAAGCAGCTAGACACATAGTGGAACCTGAAAAATCAGGCAGAGAGTTTCTAACAAAAACAAATAAATCAATTTTTTCTTCCAGAACGGTTAAGGTTTCTTCTGAAAGAATATCAAGATTGATGTATGTATTGCTACAATTATCAAAATCAATATTTTCACAAAGAAGTGCAACACTTGACTTTTCATCCCCATTAGAATCATAATGATCAGACATTTCATCAAGAGTTGCAACAAGACCTTATATGATCAAAGAGACTGACTTGTCAAGCTCTTCATTTGATGAATTAGCCTCAGAAAGATCATCTTCAGAGATGCAAACACTTTTACTTTTGTCAAGTAATTTAGTGTTCTTTTGTGCTTTGAAATAAACATCCTTCCCGGATTTGGATGTATGCTCATGATCAAAGATCTTTAACTTCCCAACCATAGTATTTCTGGAAAGAGTTGCAAGGTTATTTCCCTCAACGATGGCATGCTTCTTAGAATCGTATCTGTGTACTTTGCAATTGTATTTGTTAGTATTTGATAATTCATGCTTAGGTTAAATCTTTTGATAGGTTATGCTTAGACGAAGCAAATGAAAATTGTGAATCTACAAATTATGTTTTCAATAACTGCCTCGCCATTATAATTTGATAGGTCATGCTTAGATAATTTGATGGGCTATACTTAGGAGATGCGAGTTTATGATCAAAAACATATACCAATAATAGGTATTGCAATAGAACAAAGACGTATACATAAATTTGGATTTGAATTCTTTTCGATGCGAAATATAAATAGTAGTGGGATCCATAGACCACAGTTATTGTCTCTCTTATTATATTTTGATTAGTGTCCATATTCAGATCGCTACAAACACAGACTTACGAGGTCTTAAATGTGTCTCACACAGAAAAGTCTATTGGAATAGATAAATCTGTCTCTCACATAAATTCCTATTTTCTGGATGGTCAAGACTTGATCAAGATGTTGCCAAGTTCGTACACATGGGTATTTAATGTTTTGGGTGCATTTCATGTGGGAAGCAATAGTCTTGGTATCCAACGAGACTTAAACCCATTCATGTAACAAACTTTACTTGGTGAATAGGTTAGGGTTGGAATTAGTAAACCACGATCAAAGTTTAGGATTGGATCCATGCTTTTAGAGAAAATGCACCCACCATTAATAATATTCTCTTATTCTATTTCAAGATCTCTTTTGTTTTTCTTTTAATGTCTCTTCTTATTTCTCTCCTAATCAATATTGGCCGATCCTAATAAGAGGTTGTATGGTAAATTGGGCTCCATCGACGAAGTTGACTAGTATAGTCGTCTTCTAGATGTGATATTAAATTTCTCTTGGAATTTCATACAAGTGTATACCTTCACGATCCAGCAACAATTATTGCTGCCATGGATCCTTCATTGTTGTGGTAAGAGTTCAGACAAGCGGTATGACAGTTGTCTATCACGCAGTCAAAAGGTAAAGACTATACTCTTCTCTTTTATCAATAAACATTTTTTTTTTATATGGACTTTCATTTTCATTAGGTCGGTAAATTGTGATTTTAACCTCAAATTTGTCCAAAATCAACCAAGTTTATGGAAGAGCCGGAGTGGTCAGAATATAAACCAAGCTGTGAAGGTGTATGTTACTATTGATGCTTAAAATTTGGTTTGTGGATCGCTTTGACTAACTCCTTGCTTATTCACAAAGGACAACAACCAACAACAATGTGGCTCGTTGCATCCGTTGCAATATCATTGCATACGTCAATCACCATTCGTCTATTTTCTTCTGATATGACAATTCCACTAATAATTAATTAAAAAATAGGCATCGTAAAGCAATTAATACTTTTGCTCACATAAACTGTTCTTGGTAAGACTCTCTTTGTAATGATTCTTGAAAAAGTGCTCTTGGCACGTAATCTTGTAAGTTGTTTTTGCAGAACTGGATTTTACTGGGATTGTGTTTTTAGTAAACTAGTGGATTGCCCGGACCATAGTGGCACAGGGGCGGAAGGCCTTCGTCAATGCATCGGGTTGATATTCACCACCAATTTGCAATGCATATCTTCACCACCAAGCATGTACTTATTATTCACATTGGACAAACTTGTAATCCAGTAAACATATTGTTTTACTCCAAAAGCCACCATAAAAAATAGCTTAATAAGATATATACACCAAACGACTCACTCGGCATTCATTCTCAAACATGTCTGATGCTTTATATCTATCAAAAAGGAAGTTTACATTGTATGACCTACTCCAGATATCATGCTACCCTTGCATTGCTCATAATCAGATACGACCTCAAATCTTTAGAATTGTGAGCAAGTGGAAAATAAATACTATGAAGATGCAACAAATAACTGCTATGAAGATGGAACAGGAAAGAGCATTACCTGTCCAAAATATGCCAATTTTAGAACACCGTTTTTCTGAAATAAAAAGATTTACTGCAGGATTGATATCCCGGGTGAAAAATCGAGCTCCTACAACAAGCAAGCATTACTCAACCATAAGTTTAAGCCAACGTTGAACAGGGAAGATGTGCCCAACAGAATTAGTACCACGCAATAGCTAAACGCGAAGACATGACGTTCCAGTGAATAAGTTGTGCCGTAAGGCCCGTATCGGCATGGACTTGAGTTACAAATATGCAGAGGAAAAAAACATCGCAGATCATTATGTGCAAACTAAAGTGTATGCAAGTCTTAAGACATCTTGTCAGATATGGTTATAAATCACAAACACACATGCCTAAAATCTACAACCAAAACATAGGACCAACATTATTATATCCAACTATGTTCCGCCACAATTGTGAACAACCATTGTAACTTGCTGGGTCACATGGGTCATGCATAACCCGCAATGCCAAGAAACAATAAACCTACATGGTGCTACATAATTATCCATTGATCGCAGTTGAGTCACAAAAGAAATTAAAGATATCGAAGGAGCTAAGAATGAGCACAACCTGACGCTTCAGGAAATTCAACAAACACACGAAGTACATACGAATTTTACTTTAGCAACTCCAGCATACCACTCTTGGATGGGAATCCTTAAAGCTTACTGATACGGTCAATCTTACACGTTTTTGTTTAGTTAGCATTTGAGTTTGAAATGATGTTAGTTAGTAATGTTAAACATGAATAATGGAAGGATTAGATTTACTAATTCAACAAGTTAAGGTGTTCTCAGTAGTCCATGTCTTTAGGAAACTGTTTTGGTTCGTGCGTACATGTTGTGTTAGTAGGATCATATGTTTATGTACCTTGTTTTTAGGTAGTTACAGTTTGCAAGTCTCTGTATAAATATTGGAACAATTAATGAGAAGATTATCGAATTGAAATGATGATAAAGCAAATGGCACTTTGTGTTGTTATTAGGTTTAGGTCGCAAGATTGAAGCTTGGAGGTTAGGGCTCCTCTATAGGCCTTGGACGTTAGGGTTCATCAGTAAACCATTTATCGTTCATATTTTAATCATATTTATCCTTCTTCTCCACTGTCCATTCCCATCTTCAAACCATTGTCATCTCCATTTTATATATCTTAGTGTGATCGTACAATCTCTTGCAGAAACGATCACAAAAAAAAAAATAAAAAAAAATGTTTGATCCCGTTCAAGTTCAAGAACTTTTGAAAGCTTTTGAAGAAGTTATATTGGCTTTCAAAAATTTTGAGCAAGATCTTAGAGATTCTCAAAAAACTAGCAAATCTCCAAACGAAAGGAGTACCAAATCTTCAAACACAAGGAGTTTCTATTTGTGTGATTTTTTTGATATATTTGAAGAAAAGTTGGAGACTCCAAAAACAAAAACCAGAGACTTTCCAATCCTTAATATTTCGGAGTTTTGCAATATTTTTGATGAACCAAACACCAAAGGAATTTTAAGTTTTATTCTTCCTGTGGTCCAAGCATCTTCAATTAATGAAGTTCAACTTTGTCTTATGGTTTTTAACCAGGTATGTTTGCAAAAATCATATTGTTTGAAGAGAGTTGAGGGTGATCAATATGCTGGAAAATATCGTGGTCGACTTGGAACTATGATTCTTGTCAATCTTCTAATTCAAGTTGGCAACCTTGAAGACCAGGATCAAGATATAAGACTTGAGGACAACTCTTAAATTAAGGGGAAGGAGCTGATACGGTCAATCTTACACGTTTTTGTTTAGTTAGCATTTGAGTTTGACATGATGTTAGTTAGTAATGTTAAACATGAATAATGGATGGATTAGATTTACTAATTCAACTTGATTAATGTGTTCTCGTAGTCCATGTCTTTAGGAAGCTGTTTTGGTTCGTGCGTACATGTTGTGTTAGTAGGATCATGTGTTTATGTTCCTTGTTTTTAGGTAGTTACTGATTTGTAAGTCTCGTATAAATATTGGAACAATTAATGAGAGGATTATTGAATTGAAATGATGATAAAGCAAATGGCACTCGTGTTGTTATTAGGTTTAGGTCGCAAGGCGAAGCTTGGAGGTTAGGGCTCCTCTATAGGCCTTGGACGTTAGGGTTTTGTTTATGGGTAAAAATCGTTTCCGCCGATTTTGGTAAATTCGGTAGGTGAGTGAGAAACTGGTTTAAACCCTAAACAAATGTGCTGCACGTGAGCACTTTCTAGATTCGAGATCAATCTGTACAAGTCCGGCCTAAACCAAGAAATGGCCGTTCCGGACTTGCTTCGGTCACAAAGTGGAGGAGAAGGGTTGATTTGGGAGGGAAGCAAAGAAAGGTGTTGAGACCAGGATAGTGCGGGAGAGTAGTGTCTCGACTTGTATCGGAAAGTGAAAGCTTAGGAAGCTTGCAAGAGATGAAAGCTTTTGGAGAGCTTGCAAAGTTGCCTTTTACGAGAGTGTTGTATTTTTCTCTGACCGAGACTTGTTTTACGGTAGAAATAGGTAAGACCTATTTATACAAGTCGAGATTGAAACGTACCACTGGCCTCATGAAGGAAGAGAGTAAAGGGTGAAATAATGGGAGGAGGTGGTAACCGCATGGTGTTTATGGGTGAAAACGTTTTCACCATTATTTCCTCATTTATTTGACCGCTTTATTCCTATTCACGCTTTCTTAATGTGAGCGTAGTGTACGTGCATCTTTGTGACCGCCAAACCAAGACCCTGGAAAGCATCCCCAGTTTGTGTTCATGTCTCGAGTGTTGGTTGCACCTTGAGTGCAAGTGGCGGCTAGGGCGCGTGTGGCATGTGCCAATGGCATGTGCGGAATGCCTTTGTTGCGGGTTGCACCTCGGCGCAAGTGGCAATGCCAGAGCTGCTAGTGGCGTGTGTGGCATGTGCCAATGGCATGTGGGGAAAGCCGTGGTGGTAGGTTGTACGTTGAGTGTAAGTGGCAATGCTAGAGCTGCTAGTGGCATGTGCGGAATACCTTGGCGGTAGGTTGCACGGTTTGCAAGTTAGGCTACCAGCGTGGGTTTTGGCATGTGCCAATGGCGCGTACGGCCAAGTTGGCCTAGGTTGCACGGCTTGCAAGTTGGGCTACCAGCGTGCGTGTTTGGCATGTTCCAATGGCATGCGTGGCCATTTGGATTTAGATCACGGCGTGTTGGCATGTGCCAATGGCATGATCGGAAAAGCTACAGAGAGCGTGTTGGCATGTGCCAATGGCATGTGCCATTAGGGCCACGCCCGGTGAGAAAAGCATGTTGGCAATGGCATGCTCGGCCATTAGGGCCACGCCCTTGTGAGAAAAGCTACCGTGGCGTGTTGGCATGTGTCAATGGCATGCTCGGCCATTAGGGCCACGCCCTGGTGAGAAAAGCTACCAGCGAGCGTGTTGGTAAATGTCTACAGCCAATTAGGGCCACGGTTTGGTAAGAAAAGCTACCAGTGATGCGTGTTGGCATGTGCCAATGGCATGCGTGGCCAATTTGGCCTAGGTTGCACGGTTTGCAAGCCTACGCGCGGGTGCTACTTTGGCATGGCGCGGCTAGGGCCAAGGTAAGGGTGTTTGGCTTGGCGTGGCGTGACCATCGTAGCTAGGGCCAAGGCAGAGTGAGTTTGGCATGGCGCGGCTAGCTTGGGCTAGGTGTGGATGGCATGATTTTCCATTGGCACGGTGGTGCGGTTAGCATGGTTGGCATGCTTTGGCGCGTTTGGTGTGACTAGCATAGCTAGGGCCAAGGCAGAGTGCATTTGGCATGGCGCGGCTAGCTTGGGCTAGGTGTGGCTGGCATGATTTGCCATTGGCACGGAGGTGCGGATAGCATGGTTGGCATGCTTTGGCGCGTTTGGTGTGGCTGGCATGATTTGCCATTGGCACCAGAGAGGTGCGGCTAGCATGGTTGGCATGCTTTGGCACGTTTGGTGTGGTTGGCATGATTTGCCATTGGCACAGAGGTGCGTCTAGCTTGGGCTAGGTGTGGCTGGCATGATTTGCCATTGGCATGGAGGTGCGGCTAGCATGGTTGGCATGCTTTGGCGCGTTTGGTGTGGCTGGCATGATTTGCCATTGGCACAGAGGTGCGGCTAGCATGGTTGGCATGCTTTGGCGCGTTTGGTGTGGGCGGCATGATTTGCCATTGGCACAGAGGTGCGGCTAGCTTGGGCTAGGTGTGGCTGGCATGATTTGCCATTGGCACGGAGGGGAATTAGGGTTTTGTTCGTTGTAACCCTAATTTGAAAAAATACCCCATATTAATTACTGACTACATGCATTAAATGTTCTAATAAATGTGTCACTGGTGACATTAGTTTATTTGGGGTTTTACGATTTTACCCTTTGTTTAAAAACCACCATAAACATTAAGTCCCCTGCTTAGCTCGGAGCAGGAGCTTTGTTGCGAGGTAAGCATAAGATGGTGACAAACTATCAGCAGCAAATCGTAAAGAGAATTGAGGAGGCTTGTCTGACCTTTTTATAAATAGGATTTGGAATCCTTGCCTCTGGAAGTTTTGCACAAATCGGGAGGCTGGCACGATTAGGGAGTCAACATCATTGAGAGACGGGGAAGTCAGGCGGCATTGAGAAGTTGGCGCGAGTTGGGAAAGCGAGCGTGCTAGGCTGGTGGGACCGGCGCAAGGTGGGGAATCGATCGTGCTAGGCTGGCGGGACCGGTGTAAACAAGGAGGGAGTAGGTGTTTCTACAGATAGCAAAGTTTCCTTGTTTTGCCTTCCTTCACGCGCGCGGCTTCAATCAGGGCATTATCCATGCTAAAATCTGGAAGCGTTATGTCCCTCATTGCCTCCTTTCATTTTTTAAGGTTCCGTATTCATACCCAACGTAATTGCATCATCTCCCTCGTTTGAGAAAAGGTTCTTATTGTTGAGTTTCTCTCTTTGTCATGTCGCACAGAGACGAATCATCTTCTAACCAGCCAGATTCTCCAAGTGAAGGCGCGAGGTCTGACTCTTGCGGGGAGCATCCCAACAAAGGTTATTCGGGTTAAGAAAATCATACCGGTATGTTTTCTTCTTCTTTGGTGGATCGACGTACGCTTTACCGCTTGTTTGATGAATGGAAAATTTCCCTTTTGTGCAGAGATATCCGTTGGAGCATGCGTTACTGTTATCGACGAGGATGACCTAGTCGTTCCCCTCCCTTTAAATCCAACCTTGTTGACTGCTGCAGACATGGAGAACGCTGATTTAGGGCTCTCTTGTCATGAATACCCCTATGCAGGTTTGTCGTTTGGGACTCGTATGAGGTGTCTCTCCTCCGATTATCGGAATGTTGGCGGTTTCCTGGTGCGGAAAGAATTCGTGATCCTTTATACGAGGATATGGAGGACATACGACCATATCGCTACCAGGAGCGTAGTGAAGTGCTGTTCGTCCGCCTTGGTTTCCGTAGTGAACTGTCTTTTGCAAATGATTGCGGAGATGGAGAATATGTCCATCCGTGCTGCTGCAGAGTCAGCCATTCAAAGGTGGGAGAACATGGTGTCCACCTGTGAATCCTTGGAGTTTAATATCAGCTGGTTGCGGCATCGTCTCAATATTGTGAAGGTCGACAGAGCTGGTATTCTTGATGGTGTGATTCCTGCCACAAAAGCCATGCTGGAAGAGGAGAAAGCTTTGGCCCTGGAGTCTCGGAGGATTGAAGAGTTAACTCGAGACCCGAACAAAATTTCTCCTCATCGAAGGATGTTCATAGTTCCAAACCAAACACGGATGATGAATTCTTTGCCAAACCCTCGCCCCTGCTCGGAAGAATCACCCGGTTTCGTGCCAATTTTGTTAACCGGTGGTGAAGATGAAAAGAAGACACGTTCGGTTCGCCCGAGAGAACACCATATGGTTTGTGTTCATAAAGGGGTATATTCTTCTTACAACATTGATTTCGGGATGTGTCAAAGCCCATTGCGTTCTTTTGATAGATGGGTTGAGTTCATGGTGAGTAAGGAGCACATAAATACTAACTTGACTCGAGCGCAGATTATTGATGCTATCGAGCTTGATGAAATCTCAGTTAGGAAGGATATCCCGGGCTTGGTTGCTTTCATCTCCGGATGGTGTTCGGACACCCATGCGATCATATGTAGATGGGGTGAAATAACTTTCTCCTTGGAGAGTGTGGCTCTCTTCTTTGAATCTTAGTGGCAAGGGGAATCTTAATATCCGATTGTCCGAAGGTGAGGAGAAGATGCGGGATGACCTTGCCGCTAAGTTGGGAGATTTCGCTCGAAAAGACTCCCTTTGCGAAGTCGAAGGATTAAATCCGGAAGAGGATGAAAGGTGCTTTTACGGTGGTGGATATCTCAATGGTTTCCGGACGAGTGGAACCTAAACAAAAGCGGTGATCTTCATGTTGCGGTATTTTTGGCTCTCTGGTTGTCTAGAGACATTTTTGATGACGGTTACGGCAAGAAGGAAATAAGACCGAGTTGCTAGTGATTCTTTGTGAAGCTAGCAAAAGGTGAAATTCTTCCCATTGGCAAGCTATTCCTTGGTTCCTGTATGTGCATCCGGATCACCTAGTTGTGAACATGCGAGTTTGAATGGTTTCATGAAAGTAGATTCATATGTGCACGTTGCTTTTTTCTGCAAGCTTTGGTTATGGGAGCACTTTGAGAAGTATGCTCGAAATCGTTGCCTTCGATTCCCGCGAGTTGGGGCGGCTCTCGAATTCTTCGATGGGTGAACAGCGTCCAAGAGTTGGCATGAGCTTGGTTAGTCTTCTCGATAAGTCGCATGAAATCAGTTTTCACCCATGGGAGCCGGTCCATAGGTCGGTGACTCAAATTGACACCTTTGCTTCTGCTCCGATCATGTCTTTGTCTTCTGACGGCAACTTGAGTGTTGGTGAAAACTTGTTTATTCAAAGTTGCATGTCCGGCTATATGCCGTCTTTCTTCATGGGGTCTTTCCGAATAATTGCTTACAATATTGACCGTCTTTGCTCGTCACATGGGTTTCGATCAAGGGGTGCCTCTTTCTTACCGGTGGTGGTTCCTAAGGATTCATTGCGTGCCGCCCTCAATGCCAGTGCCCTTGAGCCAGGGTATCCGCCTTCCCTTTCTTTCAAACGGGAAGAGTAACTCGACGACTTTTGGCTATAATGAGTTTTGGTACGATGAGTTCATTATGATCCAAGATTTTGTAAATAACGTGGTGGAGAATGTTCGTTGTAAACCTTCCCAGCAGTTTTGAAGAAGTATCCAATGTTGAGAGATCCCAGCGAAAGTTGCATGGCAACTCGGAAAGTCCCCAAGCAAAATGAACGAGAGAACGAAGAATCGTCTTTGGCGGGTTCGGCTGTATCAAAAGATCCTCCCGCAGCTCTCGTGTCTTTCAGTTCTTCCAATAACCAGGTATGTGTCGCCTCCTTGTTGGTTTGTCTCAAAACACGTGAATTTCTGCTGAAAACATGTATCTTGTTTCTTCCAGGGCTTCGGTAGTGTTAATGCTTTCGCTGCCCTTGCACGTTGCCAGGAGACGGCAATTTCTTGAAGAATTCGACCGAGCCTTCTCATAGCAGTGATGAGTCAGAGAAAGAAGAAAGTTCGACAAGTGAGAGTGATTCCTCTGGCAACACTGGTTCTTTTTCGGGGAAGTAGTTCGGTGAGTTTCGCGCTTCTTTTTCTTTCTTCTTCCGTTTCTTCTTTTGAAAAATGTCTATCTCAAGTTCGGAGGAGGAATCCGGTTCGGAGGACGATTCTGGGGTGGAGCCTCACGAAAACTTGCCTTCGGTGACCACCGCCGGTGACTTGGAGATGGGAGTTAGCCAATTGCCGGGCACAGATGTGGTTCAAACGGTGGATGATTCCCTGATGGTTGCTGCCGTAGACATGGAAAAAGACCCTTTGCGAGTCGTGAGGCCAGTTGCAGGCGCCATTTTCGATCCCCCGTACTTGGTTCCTTATCCAGGTCATGTCTTTGGTTGGCGGTTTCAAAGCGTCTTTGTCGGCTAAGTATGAGGCGTTGTACACCGAACGGGAGAAGTATGGACATATGGCCACAACCAAGAAGATCACTAGTCGATTTGCGCTGGTTAAGCGTGTGGAAAAGGCTTTATCTTCCATCGAGGACATGCGTGAGGTGACCGGCCACACCGTTTTCGAAGACGTTATTGCCGATTTGGGAGCACCATCGCGACGTGTGTGTATAAAAGGAGTTCAACGCTTCGTGGTTTGTCGAAGGTCTTCTTTGAGATCTAGAAGTCGAAAGATGCGGCGGTCGAAAGCCTTTGCGCAGAGGAGATTGCACGACGAGGAGGTAGAACTCGAAAATCTTTCCAAGATGTTGATTATGAAGAGAGCGGCTCTTGAAGATGCAAAGTTGACTTTCTCCAAGAAGGGAAGACCTCTGTTGGATGATTTTCCTTGAATGTTTCTCTGTTAAACTTTCATTTAAGTTCTTCTTTTTTTTTTTTTTTGAAAAACATCTTGGATGTCCGGTTCAAGGTTAATAGGTTTTGATAGACAATTTTGGTAGCTTTTGAGGATATTGGATTATTTTTGGGATGAATGGTTTTGATAATATAACTCGATTATGTTTTGTGAAAGGAATATTGCTTTTATGAAAGTGTGTGCTAGTAATAGGCACAAGACGCGAGTAGTATGACGGTTTTATTAAGAACCTAAAACAGATCGTATATCTTGCCCAGTCTAAATTTACTCACTTCATAGGTTTTTGCGAACACGCCCCTCTCCGTGTAAAAGGCGGCTTTCTTTGGTAGCATCGCTTGACAAGTCCCCAATCGTTGGTAGCATCTTGCGAGTCCCCGGTGTAGTTTTACAATCGGTAACCGGGTTGTCTGGTAGTTTAGTCGGATTGAGTCGCCTTCCCCTACCATCTTGACATCTGGGTCGAAGAACGAGATCGACAGTCTGACATTGTAGCCGATAGATCAATCCTCCCGTTGTGGTCGCCAATTGTTTATGGGTAAAAATCGTTTCCGCCGATTTTGGTAAATTCGGTAGGTGAGTGAGAAACTGGTTTAAACCCTAAAAAAATGTGCTGCACGTGAGCACTTTCTAGATTCGAGAGATCAATGCATGACAAGTCCGGCCTAAACCAAGAAATGGCCGTTCCAGGACTTGCTTCGGTCACAAAGTGGAGGAGAATGGTTGATTTGGGGAGGGAAGCAAAGAAAGGTGTTGAGACCGGGATAGTGCGGGAGAGTAGTGTCTCGACTTGTATCGTAAAGTGAAAGCTTAGGAAGCTTGCAAGAGATGAAAGCTTTTGGAGAGCTTGCAAAGTTGCCTTTTCTCGAGAGTGTTGTATTTTTCTCCGACCGAGACTTGTTGTCTGGTAGAAATAGGTAAGACCTATTTATACAAGTCGAGATTGAAACGTACTCGGCCTCATGAAGGAAGAGAGTAAAGGGTGAAATAATGGGGGAGGTGGTAACCGCATGGTGTTTATGGGTGAAAACGTTTTCACCATTATTTCCTCATTTATTTGACCGCTTTATTCCTATTCACGCTTTCTTAATGTGAGCGTAGTGTACGCCGCATCTTTGTGACCGCCAAACCAAGACCCTGGAAAGCATCCCCGGTTTGTGTTGATGTCTCGAGTGTTGGTTGCACCTTGAGTGCAAGTGGCGCTGCTAGGGCGCGTGTGGCATGTGCCAATGGCATGTGCGGAATGCCTTTGTTGCGGGTTGCACCTCGGCGCAAGTGGCAATGCCAGAGCTGCTAGTGGCGTGTGTGGCATGTGCCAATGGCATGTGTGGAATGCCTTGGTGGTAGGTTGTACGTTGAGTGTAAGTGGCAATGCTAGAGTCTGCTAGTGGCGTGTGTGGCATGTGCCAATGGCATGTGCGGAATACCTTGGCGGTAGGTTGCACGGTTTGCAAGTTAGGCTACCAACTTGGGTTTTGGCATGTGCCAATGGCGCGTGACGGCCAAGTTGGCCTAGGTTTCACAATGGCTTGCAAGTTGGGCTGGTAAGCGTGCGTGTTTGGCATGTTCCAATGGCATGCGTGGCCAATTTGGATCACGCCCTGGTAAGAAAAGCTACCAGCGAGCGTGTTGGCATGTGCCAATGGCATGCTCGGCCATTAGGGCCACGCCCTGGTGAGAAAAGCTACCCACGAGCGTGTTGGCATGTGCCAATGGCATGCTCGGCCATTAGGGCCACGCCCGGTGAGAAAAGCTACCACGCGAGCGTGTTGGCATGTGCCAATGGAATGCTCGCTACATTAGCATGGCCACGCTCGGCCCGGTGAGAAAAGCTACCGGCGTGTTGGCATGCCAATGGCGTGTTGGCATGTGCCAATGGCATGCTCGTGCCATTGGCATGGCCATGCCTTGGTGAGAAAAGCTACCGGCGAGCGTGTTGGCATGTGCCAATGGCATGCTCGGCCATTATGCCCAGTGAGAAAAGCCACACCCGTGGTGATGTGCCAAAAAGCTACCAGCGAGCGTGTTGGCATGTTGGCATGTGCCAATGGCATGCTCGGCCATTAGGGCCACGCCCGGTGAGAAAAGCTACCCGGCGAGCGTGTTGGTAAATGTCTCTGACCAATTAGGGCCACGACATGGTAAGAAAAGCTACCAGCGATGCGTGTTGGCATGTGCCAATGGTATGCGTGGCCAATTTGGCCTAGGTTGCACGGTTTGCAAGCCTAGGCGCGGGTGTTACTTTGGCATGGCGCGGCTAGGGCCAAGGTAAGGGTGTTTGTCTTGGCGTGGCGTGACCCGGCGTAGCTAGGGCCAAGCAGAGTGCGTTTGGCATGGCGCGGCTAGCTTGAGCTAGGTGTGGTGGCATGATTTGCCATTGGCACGGTGGTGCGGCTAGCATGGTTGGCATGCTTTGGCGCGTTTGGTGTGACTAGCATAGCTAGGGCCAAGGCAGAGTGCGTTTGGCATGGCGCGGCTAGCTTGGGCTAGGTGTGGTTTGGCATGATTTGCCATTGGCACGGAGGTGCGGATAGCATGGTTGGCATGCTTTGGCGCGTTTGGTGTGGTGGCATGATTTGCCATTGGCACAGAGGTGCGGCTAGCATGGTTGGCATGCTTTGGCGCGTTTGGTGTGGGCGGCATGATTTGCCATTGGCACGGAGGTGCGGCTAGCTTGGGCTAGGTGTGGTGGCATGATTTGCCATTGGCACGGAGGTGCGGCTAGCATGGTTGGCATGCTTTGGCGCGTTTGGTGTGGCGGCATGATTTGCCATTGGCACGAGAGGTGCGGCTAGCATGGTTGGCATGCTTTGGCGCGTTTGTGTGACTGGCATGATTTGCCATTGGCCCGGAGAGGTGCGGCTAGCATGATATGATTTGCCATTGGCACGGAGGGGAATTAGGGTTTTGTTCGTTGTAACCCTAATTTGAAAAAATACCCCTATTAATTACTGACTACATGCATTAAATGTTCTAATAAATGTGTCACCGGTGACATTAGGTTATTTGGGGTTTTACGATTTTACCCTTTGTTTAAAAACCACCATCAACAGGTTCATCAGTAAACCCTTTATTGTTCATATTTTAATCATCTTTATCCTTCTTCTCCACTGTCCATTCCCATCTTCAAACCATTGTCATCTCCATGTTATATATCTTAGTGTGATCGTAACACTTACCCAACAATTCAAAATCTAATTTTCACATATTGATTATAAACTTTCACCAATTGAAACACTCAATTACAGAGAAATCATTATATTTAGCATCTAATTGAAAAAAGATGAATACTAAAAAACAAACAAAAAAAAAAGTTACAGAGAACTCACCCAATCAATTCAATCCCATTTTTAATTTACCCAACCCAAGCAGAGAACGAAGTTGGTGGTGGTGGTGTCAATTCACTCGATTTCGAATTTAAGTTGGATGATGATTAAATATTCAATCAATGCTTAATTCACCCGATCTATATTCGAAATTGAATAAAAGTTGCTCAAAATCGAAGGAGAAACAAAAAGATTTCGACGTAGAAGTAAGGAATTGAGGGAGAAAAGATCGAGTTGGAAATGGTTTTCTGTTCCGAGAGTGAAACACCGAGAATAAAAAGGATATTTGTTGTAGTTACCATTGAGTTTGCTATAAATTACGACATTTCTGGGAGGATCGAAAACATGGAGAGGCAATATAAGTCTATTTTACCCCTTAGATTGGTATCATTTACGCCAGTTTCAGGAAGCAAAAAAAATGCGGAGGGACAACTTAGTCCTTTCATCGTTGAATGAAAATTTTGAGGGACACCAAAAAACCATTTTCGCTTATATTATAGATAGATTTATGTCCAGTTCCCAAGGCATCAGCTAGCTGGACCTAAACCGGGAAGCGAAAGACGTCTCTTGAAAGGCATCAGCTAGCTGGACCTAAACCGGGAAGCAAAAGACGTCACTTGAGAGTGGGAGTTGGCACTTACAACCAATTACAGTATTTATTTATTTTTATGAAAATGACTTGCAAACAATTAGAATATGAAGATGTGAACAAAATGAACCAATTACAGTATTTATTTATTTTTATGAAAATGACTTGCAAACAATTAGAATGTGAAGATGTGAACAAAATGAAGAAAAAAAAAAGAAGCAGTGGTAAAATACTTATCATTCAGTAAGAAACAATGATGACATAATTAAAATCCGTGTTTTATTCTTGGCTATCTACCAGCTATATTGATGACACACTATTGTGCTCTTCACCTATCTTGTGTGCAAACCTGATTAGCGAAGAACAGTTGCTCATCATTCAAATTATACAAAATCTTCTTATTTACTTGTTGCATGGCTCCAAAGATAAAATCGTATCTAGCGTTGTCTTCCAAGAGATCAATGCCTAAACAAGTAGCATTATGGTCATCATCTCGCACAAAAAGAGCAGAAGGATCTGTCACTTCAAAATCGGCGTCCTTAAAATGAAATGTTATGGTAGGATAGTAATCCCACAGCTGGGGGACACCAATGAAACAAAGTGGAAGAGTTCTGTACATATAATAGGGTGGAGCACGTGGAATACCACGCTCTGCAAAACGTTGCCCCACCAACTGAGCAACTCTATCAAAAGGATCCCTGCGCAAAGAGGAAAATGGAGCCCCCGAATCAATGATAGTACCACCTATTTTATTATTTCTTCCCGCAGGCCGTAGCTTAAAAGTACCTCTAGGGAACCCCAGTCTTTGGTTGCTTACACTGATATCCTCTAGAGCTAAGTAATAAAGCGATGTCGTATAGCCTGGCGGTAGGATGGGAGTCACATGTACTACTTGACCTCCGCCTCCAATATATGCATCGCTACCGAACCTTAAATATGTGTTTAGTCCTGGAAAAAAATTATCGTTAAATTCCTCCAAGCAGTATGAAAATTTACCTTGTGAAACTTCTTGTAATTGAGTTAGCAAAGACCATGGTCCTGTTCCTAAACCGAGTACTCCGGCAATAAGATCCGGTTTTCCTCTTTGACGATTCATACCCAAGACACCATCCCAATTTCTTTGGCTAAAACCACAGCCCATGTTTATCATAAACGCAGCCGAGTTAAAAGTGAATTTGTCCGCGGCAAGAACAATATCCGCAACGGCTCCATTGCCATACGCTAGAGAATGAGTACGATGGCCGTCGATGCAATCAGGTTCAGGGGGGTTACCACAACGCTGAGCTTGGTATGTAAATGAATTATGAGAAGGATACAGAGGAGCATCTTGATTGAAACTTGGATTGGCACCTTCGCATTGAAGCCAAATATAATCACTACCTGAATCGATCAACAAATAGTAATTCATGAACGAGAATTGTCCTCGATTGACGGATGGGGTGGCTTACACCGTGACCGCCCCCCTAAAAATCAATAGCTCACTTTCACCTTGGTAATTCCCCGGAAAAAAAGGAAAAGCCCAGGTCTAAATTTGATAGCCCATACAAAACAAAATCAAACTTGATGTCTCTCGAAAAAGATCTAACAAACGGGACATATATGTAGTTGTATGACTAAATCTAGCGATATGCAAGGGAGAGTGAGGACACATTTATATGCATGCATCTAAAGAATTAAATATCTTGTTTGTATGTGATTCAAAATCTTAAAATCTTGTATCCTTACGGGGGACAAATATGATAAATTATAAATGTAACACTTAAAATGTTACTTACGAGGATAGACGAGGAAAAATGCCATATCTTATCATGATTATAAGCACAAATTTAATTTTTTTGATTTAGTAATTATTTTGCAAACCAAAGAGAGAATATAGAAGAAGCATAAATTTAAAATATTTGACACACTCGATAAGTAATATCTTATTTCAGGAAACGAAAAAATAATTTCTGTAACCCAAAAAAATTGGCGAAATTACGGTAGCATTATCAAATCAAAGTTTTGTGTTAATTTATAATTTTGTTTGTGTATCTCATACATAGCATAGCTCCAATTGTAAATATACTCTATGGTAAATAAATTTGATTCAAAAAGTTTTGTGCTCTAAAAGATAACGTTGCCCAAGTTATACTCTTTAGATATTTCTTGTATTTATTTTTATCGTGATTGAAACTAATGAAAAATAGCCCACCTCAACACAAATTCTGGATCCGTCGTGATTGTCCTCCACCAATTTGAAACGTGCCTATACCTACTTCTGCAACGTACCACATTCCTGGTTCGGAAGCTACAGGAAGGCGTACAAAATCGGGATTTATCCAGCTTGTTGCATTGCCTTGGAGTAATATTTGTGACTCGATGTAACGAGAACGAGCTTTGGATTGTTTGGTAAGTCTTTCGAGTCTTTCCTTCCGTGTCAAATGATCACCTGGATACAAAAGTGATTCTTTGGAGTCCTATGAATCAACCTTATTGAAAACCCACTAGTTGAATTTACCGCAATGACTGAGTTTATTGGGCCGTATTGAATGGGAGGCAGAAGGGCCGTAGGGAGGAAATCTTTTATGGCCACTTTTTGTCAAATGGACCCTAACAATTTGTTAAAAAGATTGAAAAAAAATTATGTGTTCAATTTCAATATGATCCGTTGGATCACTAACTTAAAAACAAGGGATTAATGCACGCCGTTCATCTGATAAGGGAATTCTGTGTTGAAATTCGATATTGTTCGTTAGATTGAAACACGTATTTGATGTGAGCCGTTCATCCAAAAAGGATTTCGGTACATTATATAAGATATTATGAGGGTTTATACTAGTTTAACTAAATTTATAAGGACCTAAAGTCAACAAATATATATACATTTTTCACTCAGATAAATTTCATTTCTCTCGATTCTTCTTCCATATAGTTTTACAGTGTTGCTGCGGTGATTTGGGAAGATCTGTTAACAGTTTGCATCTAGGATTTGAGAATCTGGTGTTATGAGAGATCGACAAAGAAAGAAGAGCATATGAAGATGTTTTTGAATCTGTTGTAAAGAAGAAGTTGATGATTAAATTAAGAATTTTACAAAGTTAGGGTTTAAGAAGAAATTGAGGATTTTCACGATTTGGAGTTTGCTGTTGGAGTTTGATTAAACCTAAATTTCAATCTTCTTCAACTTCAGTCCAATCTCTGTTCACAAAGTTACTCAATCATCGACGGAGGTCGAGTTGATGTTTGAGATAACAATGTCAAATTGGGGGTTTTAATTTTTCTTCTCCAGGTAAACTAATTGAACTATTAATTTCAGTTCTTTGTTGGGGAATGACATGTTTAGATCATTCCTTTCGGTTTGGGTTATAAAATTACATTTTTCAAGTAATTTCAATGTTTCGTGTAAGCTAATTTCAAGTAATTTGGTGTCCTACCGGCTTAAGAGTGAGGCTGTTCTCTGTGGATGTAAGTTCAATCATCTTGTTCATTTTTTACCCTCACTTACTAATTAATCCTTTCGTCTCACATGATGTAAATCATTAGATTCATGGTCTCCGATTAACTTAGCGTGTATAATTTACTAAGATTCAAAATGTCCAAATCTTAGTAAAAGATTTGTCCAAATCTTAGTAAAAGCTTTGTAAGTGTAGGACAAATCTTTCTTGAACTTAGCCTTAGAGGCTTAGAGCATAATAATATTTTTTTTATGGTGGATTTAAAATGCTTGTTCTGGTTTCATGTTTGGACAAAAATTTCGGTTTAGAGAAGCTGTCATGAACTGCTCTACCACACTAATAACAGCCTGTTACGGGTCTGAAGTTCCCAGGTCTGTTGTCCTGTCTATGAGATTGAGGAGCCCATGACAGCATATAGAGGCTGTGATAAAGGAGTACTGTGGCACCCAGTTCCAAATTGTCTCGACAGGTACCCTGTTTTCCTTCATTGTAGTGCATTTATTAGTATGGTTTCTAAGAGTTTTTGCTGCTTGCTTTTGTTAATAAAAGAGTTGCCACTCTTCTGTATTTTTTGTGCTTTAACATCATGGTTCTTATTCTGTTTTAGGATAACAGATCATAATCCACATCATAATTGGCATAAATTTATGCTTGGAAATAACATGTCATTCCTCATACTAAGCATTCCAAGGTTGAGTAATATGAGGAATGACACGGACGATTAGGTATTTCGAAGTTGTACGTCTAGCAATGCTGAAAATATTACCTGAATTTTTATGGGCTGGTAATCCTGGTATTCAAAATAGAAGAGAGCTGCACCTATTAGTGAAACGGTCTCAGGTTTGTAAGAAGAAGAATATGGGTGGTCTTGGTATTAAAAGTTCAAGGAAGATGAATGATGAATGGTCTCCAGGTGACTTCTTTGTCTCTTCTGCCGTTCAAAAAGTTAGAACTAAATTGCCTACTTCAAGTTGGTTTAACAAAATACGGAAGAGTTGGTGGGGTGAATGTCATTTTGATGTCACTAGAAGCGGTGTTTCTTTTTCTTAAATTCGGCCCCTCCCCACTGCAAGTAGGCGGTGTTCTAGTATGCACTAGTGATAAAACAAGATTAATTGCTAGAAGAAAAATCAAAAGAGTTTCACCCATCTTTGATCGTCTAACAAGAATTTTGGTATGCAAATGCTGAATCGTACTTGTGCATATATATAAGTATAACGAAAAATACTCCATTTTAAATTGCTACAGTTTTGGAAATTAAAATATATTTTGGAAATGAGTTTCCGTATTTTCTGAAAATGTTTCCGTATAGCCGAACGTGCATAAAGTTGATTGAGCGGGATTATAATATTTTAAATATTACGATATTATACTATCAATCACTGCCAAACATTGCATGGTCAAAAGATGGGGAGTATTAATAATGCTATTTAGGAGAATAACGCTATTGATTAGTTTTTATTTCATAATACAATTAATTAATTGGTTTCCAAAATTGATTAAAACTTCTTTCTACTTTGAAGATTCCACATCATAGGACATTTTTCAAAACCATTTACATATAAATATGAATCCTATTATTGGGAAACAGAATCAAATTGATTCTTACGGAATAAATTTATGTTTATCAAATTTATCTTTCTAAAATATCTTATTAATTGAAAGACTAAAATGTTATTACATGAATATACTGCTCCTAGGTCATTCAAGTGTTTGCTGCCTTGTTTTTTTTTTTGTTTATAGTTGCATTTGTTCTCGCAAATTATACGGGTATACAAGTTAACAAGACCCATTATAAAAATGTAAACATAATTAGATGGTGCAGATAATTCCGTTTATTCATAGATTAAAACAAGGAATAACATCAAAGACCTGAAGATATACAAATATCAAATTTGAAAGCAATTCTCTTTTCAGTAGCAAGGTTCAGTGACGTCCAAAGCAACGTGGAATCATTTACGAAAAAGGATCCCACTGCACACTAGTGGTATATAATCACATATGGTGTCATGACTGAGTACCATTTGTGGCAGTTGACAGTCTAGATCATCTCTTCATGAATTGTGAGTTTGTTAAAAATGTTTGGAAACATTTGCCTTATAACACTAGTAGAGTGAAAACTAAAAGTAACACTTTGAATAACTGGATCTAAAATTGGTTTAAAAACAAAAATAAATTTCATCATGATGATATTAGCTGGGAAAACATTTGTGCATTCACTATGTGGTTTGTTTGGAAAGCTAGGTGTGAAAGTGCTTTCAACAGAAGTAAACCAAATTACAAGTATATATACAACTTTTCAGATTATGACTCGTATATCAGCAACAAAGAAGTTGAATGTATCTAAGAAGTCTGGTTTTGAAGAACGGAAGCAAGGGAAAGCATATTTTTCTGTTTTCAACAACAACAATGATTCTAACAATATATAATCATGTTTGCTACATATTCTACAGGAAAGTTCAGAGGAGCAAGGTGCATTACTGCACCACAAGGTGTAGACAGCAAGGAGAGAAAGACAGCCTTGATACCTGTGATGAAGTGGTTGTCAACAATAAATTGCAAGAATGTCGCAGTATTTTGGCAGGTTGGGGAGTCTCTGGTGACTCAAATCAGTTTGAAGGCAAAGCAAAAAAAAAAAAGTGTCATGAGTAGGCATCTTTGCATCTAGCATTCTAGCTTGAGGAGAATAGGGGAGACAACACATCCATTTAGCAATAATGCTTGGTATACCGGGGAGATAATCCCGTGGCATCCACCGAGTGAGGGTAAAAAAGAGGTGGACTCCACCCTTCATAGGCTCCCTACAAATCTCCATGTGGCCCCACCAAAGTTTCTCTCTACCGGGAAAATTCACGGGATTGACTGCCGGTATGTGTAACATTATTCCTAAGTATTGAATAAAACACCTTTTTCAGTTACTGTCTTTACTAGAAACTACAGGCTACCTAATAATAAATTTGTAATTCCTAATGCCGAGATCGTCTTCCCTAAACTAAATTTGTGGATCAAACATGAAAATTATAATGAAAAGTGATACAATAAACCACAACCAGTTCTATCGAAAATGTAAGTTTCATAGCATATTCAAAGCCTCTGCCATTCATGAAAAAAAGAAGAGAAAACATAAACAAACAAATTAATTAACCTGGCGTCATTAGGGGCGACCCTGAAAGAATTAGGGGCGACACAAAAATACGAAAAAGGTCACCCAAACCTAAAATTAAGTCATCCCTTATCGGTGTTTTTTCGAAATGGCAATTATACCCTCCATAATCGGTAGATACAACTATAATCGGTAGTTTCCCTCCATAATCGGTAGATGTTAGGATAATCAGAGGGTAATATGTACATATTGTATGTAGTTTTAAAGTTTTGTTATTTTGAAATAACCTACAATCGGAAGTTATGGAGTTCACCTAATCTACCGATTATGGAGTTGCCCCAAAATCGATATTTGTAAAAATCTCATTTTTTTTCGAATTTGGGAACTACCCTACAATCAGAAGTTATTTAGTTACCATGTCTCTCGATTATGGAGTTGCCCCAAAATAGATATTTTTAAAAATCTCAAATTTTTCGAATTTGGGAACTACCCTACAATCGGAAGTTATTTAGTTACCATGTCTCCCGATTATGGAGTTGCCCCAAAATCAATATTTGAAAAAATCTCAAATTTTTCGAATTTGGGAAAACCTATATAGTATAACTTCTTTAAAGTAATACTCGATAATATAATATTCTCTTTAAAATAATAAAATTTCCTGGTCCCGACTCGGGCCCTTAGTGCTAAAATAATAAATTCGATAAAATCATAAAATGATACATTTCAAAAACTTCTCTTAAACATTTATAGGTCCAAATAATATATAAAATAATAATGCTACTATAAAAATAAAAAATTAATTTCATACATGTTAAATTTTCTGCAAATTTGATTCAATATTGATTTGATTTTCTTAAAAATTCAAATCAAGTTGTATTTCATCCCGACTTTGGATCGTAGCAACTCTTAGTTGTGGGTGAGATCAGCTAAGGGAATCAACTACGTAGCTGTTGATGGTGGATTTTCACTTAAGGCTAAGATTGTAAAGGACAAAATTATGCGCTAACATCTTGCAAAAGATAAAGCCATTAATAAATGATGAATACTTCTTCACCTTACTAATTCACCTAGAATAGAGCATGTGGCAACAATCTCAGCATTTTGTGAATTAAATACACAAAATTCATCCAGGTTGGAGCATGTAGCAACAATCCCATATACCTCGTGAATTTACCAATTTCGTATTTCGTACTCATTAGGTGCGGCATGACGACCGAGTGTTGTTCTCGTGAGAACAACACGAATCTCCAAGCATTAATAATGAAGCATGTACGAAATACCCATACGAGCTACAACTCTCGGTGTGTTATACTAACCCGATTGAGCACATTTGAACTCGAATCGAATGTATCAGTCTCAGAAACGATCACGACCATCCAACTTCACCAGCATGATTGGATGGCTTAGATTGAATCCATGACCCCAAGCAGGTATTGGAATATTCACTACCGACCCAACGCGGTCCCCGCATGGTCGGTCTCCCTTGCAAACCGTCCAAAACCGAGAGCAAGATGGACGAAAAACCCTAAATTAGGGTTTGCGGCACATTACATGTATCGCAAAAGCGGTCTTTCAACCATCCATCTTCGAAGGCATAGATGGAGGGTGTAGATGTAGATTGAAAGAGCCCGAGCATGTCAACACAAACAAGTGGGCTCGCCTACATACCGATCAGACGGTCAGGACCAACTATGGTTGGTCGTCTTGATTCGTGCGCCCATTTGAGTATGACACACGGCCGACAAAACCTAATTAGGGTTTGTGTCGCGATCACGAGCGTCCATTTTCTCCCCGCACGAATGAAGGGTCCAGGAATAGACTAAGCAGTCGGTGAAGTATCAACACGATCTTTGTGGGCCCACCTATCTCCACACCCGATCGGCCAAGACCAAACTTGGTTGTACACCTTGATTCGCGCGCCCAAGCTAGGCGTGGTCACACTTCCCAACCACAACCGATCTCGACCGCTCAAGTTTAGGAAAAATTGAGTGGCTTAGATCGCGTTTCTATGGGACGATGAAGTCTGTGTATATACACCATCCCATCGTATGCACGCCGGGATGATCGGCCAAGACCGACCAAGCTTGGTCGTCTTGGAACGCGCGCCCAAAATTGGCATGATGCGCGGCTTTTGCGGCACTGGACTTGTTGCAAATCGATCTCGACCACTCAACCCATTTGGACAAATTGAGTGGCCCGGATCACACTTTCACGAGACAATGAGGTATGGGTGATTACACCAGTCATGTCGCTCTACACACATGCACGATCGGCCTACTGTCAAAATTATATCCTAAGCTTGGATTCGACTAAGTCAAGAGTGATGCTTGCGCACCTCTTCAAAAAAACCCTAATTCCACCAACGGCCGCAGATGAGTGTCTCAAAGATCATCTCGTCCGTCCAACTTCACCGGCTTGGTTATACAACCCCGGTCGAAGTTAATTGGTCGAGTGAGGCATCATGGTGATCACCACCCGTCACTTTACCACACCATGATGCAAGAATCGCATAGAATACACACGATACTTCACAAGTATCGACTTCCTAAATAACTTAGTTATTTAATCTAGCATTACATGCTACTTTCGTGAGTCCCACGATCCACACACTCGAGACATCAATCATGTCACAAACGGGGATACATATCTTGGGGTATTGGTCCGGCGGTTTACGGCGTGCAACGTGCAACGCGCCATCACAAGAACGTGTCGAGGAAGTCATGGACGGTTAGAGATGACATGAGAAGTGGGCAAGACCGGTCGTGTAACACTAGCACACAACTCCACTACTCCATCCTCCACTTCCTCCACTTCCCACGAGAGACGTGAATAAGGTTCAAATGACTTGTATAAATAGGTTCTCCTCCCTATTTCGGAAAAAAAGAACAAGTCCGGACAACGAGAGGCAAGTGTTGATACCATCGTATTCAAACACGGACCCGATGGCTTACATCCTGCAAGCCGATTCAGACTTTACGATACAAGTCATACATAGCCAACACCTTCACAATCTCAACACCTTCTTCGCTTCCCTCCCTAAGATCAACCCCATCTCCTTCACTTTGTGACCGAAACAAGTCTGGAACGTCCATTTCTTGGTTTAGGCCGGATTTGCACAGATTGATTTCTCGAATCTACAAGCACTCCCGTGTAGTGCATTTGTTTAAGGTTTAGACTCATTTCTCATCCACACATCCAAAATTACCAAACCCGACAGAGATAGTTTTCACCCATAAACAGTAGCATCCTGCTGGGATCAGATGCGGAGGAGCATAACTGTACCTTGGATCAGTGTGAGATTGATTGGGGTTCAACTACAGTCCAAACCGAAGTTAATTTGGAGTAGGCTAGAGTCTGTAGCGGCTTAATACAATGTGTGTTCAATCTGGACTAGGTCCCGTGGTTTTTCTGCATTTGCGGTTTCCTCGTTAACAAAATTATGGTGTCTGTGTTATTTCTATTCCGCATTATATTTGTTGATATAATTGAAATATCACAGGTTGTGCATTCTTCAATCAATTATAATATCCGACCTTTTGGGTTGTTGATTTAAATTGATTGACACTTGGATATTGGTCTTTGGTACCATTCAAGTTATCTCTCTTTGATAAAGACTCGCAGATTTCTATTTGCTTGAGTAAAGATCAAATCGAGAGATTGAGATATAAACTCTTTGATATAATTTTTATCTAGATTGAGTCTGACTGTCTAGTTGATTCTCTAGAAAGTATATTGGAGTTTGTCCATACAGATTTCTAAGCGAAATATTGGGTGTGGTTGTTAGACCCCCGCTTTTTCAGAAAAATTCAGCAGTTTCAGACAATCAAGTAATAAACATAATTCAAAATACATTCATAATCCATAAACTTAAGAACATATAATCCAAAACAAGTATTTAAAACACCATAATCTAAAAGAAACTGTTAAAACAAACACCATAATCCAAAAGAAACTGTTTAAATAACATAATCCATAACATCGAACAACACATTATCCCCTAATTCCTAGTTTTGTTCTTAGTATTGTCACCTAGAGTTTTAGAACTTAAATACGATCCGCACGACCCGCATTATCACCAAAGATCACCTTCAACTCCCTAAATATTTCCTTGACATGAGAGCTTGAAGAAGAACTGAGATCTTTTGTTCTCCTTTGATGTTTTTTTTTTCTTGGGCGCGTTCTTCGCCACTTTCTCCCCAAACTCAGCTGCATACTCTTCATTATCAATATTATCAATCATCTCCCTGTGCTTTTTAATCTTCTTTATTGGAACAGGCTGTCCAGCTGTTATGCAATCAGCGCACCATTTGGACAAAAACTTGAACCTATTCATCTGTTTTTTTAATTGACAAAACATCAAATGGAGTTCACCTAAGAAATAAAATCGTAATATTAGAGGGAAAAGTCATAACCATACGCACTAGTTTATCATAGCCTGGGGGTTTTTGTGGGATGATACATCTGTAAACGGAAGCCGCCGAGGTCGACTTTGCTTTAAGTTCACAGATTACTTTTAGATGTGAATTCTCCTGGTACCACTCCATATAGCCTGGAGCATTTTCATGACCTCGGTTGGCAGCTCTCCCTGCGTTCACTAAGTGGTACTGCATCTCATCCCAATCTTCAGTAACAGATGGATCACTAGAGTAAACAAATTTGATGTTGTCCTGGTTAGACTTGCTTTTCTCCACGTCCAACTTGAACTTTCCATTCATGTGATGCCATGGTACTGTTTTGCAAGCACCATGTTGTCGCATCACCCTGGAGCCATTGCACATCACATAACCTGTGTGGTGCCACAATGGTCCAAAATAATGGGACAACTCGGAACGAGGCCCTATATGTCCACTAGCTCGGTCTTCCTTGTATGGATCAAAGCACACATTTTAGGCATTTAGTGAGTCTAATTTCTCCCTCAAGTTAACCAATTGCTCGTCCTTTGACCTTGTAAGGTTCTTTGTGAACTTGTACTTTGTTCCTCTTGGTGCACCTCTCTTCCACTCTGTGTTCAGCTCTGCCAATTCCAGACCGGGGTAGTGGTCATAGATCCATGTCTACATACATATCAAACCAAGTATTAGAAATTGATTCTTAAAATAGAAAAAAAAAACACATAACGATCAACGGATTAATAGAGTTGAGAAAATACCTGGAATAGACTCACGTTCCCGACAATTTGGCTAGTTCTAAGCCTCGACGTTTTTCTCAAATCTTCCATCAAGAATGCAATGGTTTCCGTGCCCCATGAGTAGTCCACGACCTTATTAAGAGGGTCCAACAGTTGTAGAAGGTTGGCGTCTACTCGGTTGCCACTCGTATTGGGGAATATGACACATCCCAATACAACCAAGAGATAGGCGGTCGCCGCGGCATCACTTAACGGTCCTTGCTTTTCTTTCTCGGCGGTGCCTTTGAACATCTTGATCAACTGGCTCATGTTAAACTGTCTAGTTTTGTAAGAGAACCACCTGTTAAACTCAATGTCTGCGGTCTCTTTATCCCAACCAAGACACTTGTTACACAAAGCATAAAGTTGTGCCCAACTTAAGTGCTTTGTGTGCTCATACTTGACAGCCACACCATTGTCATTGAGTCCAAGGATCTGCTTGGCATCATCTAGAGTAATGGTCATCTCCCAAAATGGCATATGAAAGGTGTCAGTCTCGGGATACATTCTCTCCACAAAAGCCGATATCGCGACCTGATCATGGTCCGACATTGAGTTCTCGGCAGTACTAGCTAATCCAGAGTTGGTTATCCTTCTCTTGAACCTCTCACATTCACCATCTAAAGGCCAATCTTTCATTACTTTTGTCAAGTGCAAGTGGGCTTGAGAAGACGAATCGCATCGCAATGATACTATCAAACACACAACACATTACAAAATCAATAGAGTATTATTACGAATAAAACGACAATGTGTTTGTAAAAAATAATACGATTATTACCTCGGTTTCCTAGATTTCTCTGGCTCAGGAGTCTTTGTAGACAAATAACAATGCTCCACCATCACTAGGCATCCCAGGGATATCTTCTTCAAAATATGTATTCTTCAAAGAGATGGGTACAAGGTGTGATGCTTTCTTCGCTATTGGCTTCCTTGTAACTCCTCCTTCTCCTTGTGCACCACTTGGTTGTCCTTCATCTTGAGTGATTTCCGGTGCGCTTGCTTGTACTTCTTCTTGAGTTCCTTTTTGGCTCCTCTCTCTCCGCGCACTAGCGGTTAGTTTCCTACCCCTGAGGTTTGAGGCCCACAAAACAGTTGTATCTTTGTCTTTGTTACCTCGCCTGTTCCTAAACAATAAATTGGTTCGTAAGAATCACATTACAAACTACACAATCGGGGGATAAAAAACTAGGATTGACTTCCGATTCTGCACAATCAGAAGCAATGATAAAAACATGTCTTCCAATTACACTAAATCGGAAGTCATATTCTAGTTCTTTCTCCCGATTATGCATCAATTTGGGTTCAGAAATTGATATAGTTATGAGACATATATAATCGGAACAAAAGAATATAACATATCAACCGATTGTCTATACTCGGAAGTAAATAAATAGCCTTTGGCTTCCGATTAAAACGTAGCCCCTAAATAAGATTTTGCTAAAATCACAAAATTTTCAAATTTTAATAACTTCATAATCGGTAGTGTGTTGATTTTGTCTAACCTACGATTATATACAATCGGAAGACAAAAACTATATAGTATCTTCCGATTCTGGGTACCATTTGCGTGTCCCTACATGTTCTAATCCTCTGTTTCAATCGGAAGTCAAAATAAAAACTAGCTACCGATTAAGTCCATGTTTGGGTTCAGTGAAAAATAGCTCTGTATAATTGGGAGTAACCCATAAAATTTAACTCCCGATTCTGGTCGCTATAATACTGAAAACCCTAGAAATTGGCCATAATCGGTAGCAAGGTAGTTAATATCGCGTATCGGTATCGTATCGGTCGGGTCCTATACACCTATACAAGTGATAATATATGTTTTTACAGGCGATACATCATTTCATATAGAATTTCAAATAATTATTAATAATAATAATTTATAAATAAAAAAATTTATAAAACCATAGTAAAAAATAATAAGAATCATACACATATATCAAATATCCAAAATAGAAGGTGGCTTATTAGCTAACGTTGTGATTGTTATCTCATTATGCCGGTAAATCGTTTTTATTATCCTTCATATTTATCTTTTATATTTCTTCGCTTGCAATCAAATATGGTTTCCATCTTATATCTTACCATATAGTCATTGATTTTATATTATAAATATATTAGGGATTTTGACCTTCTCCAATTGACATTGTACTTGTCTCAAAGAGTAGATGCATGTTGATGAAAAAATTTATTCACAAAACCGATATTACGTGTGTACAAGTAAACCGGTATATCGAGTCTGTTTTACTGTACAACCGATAATATCATTTCGTCTTTGTATCGCCGATATTTTTGATATCGTATAGGTATTTTCCGATATCCAATAAAAGCATGTAATATCGTCCTGTACAACCGATATTGACTACCTTGATCGGTAGTTAAATTGAAGATCGAAGCTACCGATTCTGGGAAATAACCGAAAATCCTAGAACTAATTTTCATGGATTCGTCAAATTGAAACAATATAAACCCATAAAATGATAGAAACTTACCTAATTGGGGTCATTTCCTGGAGAGTTTGATTATCAGAATCACCACCACCAACTACACGACCGGCTTCATCCTCATCATGTTCTTCGTGTTCGTGTTCTTCGTCGTTTGAGGCAGTTTCAATCGCTTTGTTCTTTAATTTTTCTCGATCTCTCGAGGGTTCATTAATATCAGAGTCATCGTTTTTATAGAAGAATCGACGATGTTTTTGATTGGCGATGAAGCAGCGACGATAAATTGAAGTTTGAATAGGGGAGAATAGTGTTTTTATCATCCACAATCGGAAGGGAAGAAGAAGAGGAGAAGAAGAGTTGAAAAGAAAAGAAAGAAAATGAAATGAAATTAGGTTTTGGGTGGTCTTAAGCCTTCGAAGGTTGTATCGGCAACTATAATCGGTAGGTAGATGATGTTCTCTTTCTACTGATTTTCATTTTTTCTTCAAAACAGATAAAATTGCGTTTTTCTACTTTAACAATCGGTAGAATGATATGTTGGTATGCTACCGATTATGGCAATATCCCATTCTTAGAATAACTAGTAATCGTAGACAAAACTATATTGTAAACTACCGATTGTGAAGGGACATACAAGTATTTTCACCCTATTTTGACTTATTTAGTCACCCCTACTTCTTTCAGGGTAATCCCTAATGACGCCGGGTTAATTAACCTGTAAGAAGTTAACCATGCCATTGGAATGTTGTTGATAATTGCCTGTAGTATTGTAGCCTCCACTACCTCCCGTATACCATTGTTATTATATTAATAATTTAAACTAGTTATACAACCATGTATCATCCAAACATGAGATGTATAATTGAGTTACGATTAGCAAGTGCACACCAATGAAAACAGTCGCGAAACGTATATTTGTTGGAAAATTTGCTTTGGTTTCGGTTTCTCGAAAATCATCAATATGCGATAAACATAAAACAAACTAGGAAGTAACCTGTGCTTCGCACCGGGTAATACTTCTTTTGGTTTACTGGTGCTTTTTCATATTTGCATGCTTTTTCTTACGGAAAATGGGTCATTTGTCCAGATATTTTTAAAACTTGGTTCAAATGGACGAGTAAAAATTAATATGGGTGAAATGGACAAAAAAAAATAGCAAAGATGAAACTGGATTCATCCTGACTTAAACTTAAAAAATAGCAAGGATGAAACTGGATGCATCCTGATGTAAATTAAAAAAAGAAAAAGTATTTGAAAATAGGTAGGATGAAAATGTTTATATCCTGGCTATATTTGTATTTTTGTCCATTTAAACAGTATCAAAATCTAGATATCTTTTTCACCCAGGATTTGTTGATTTTAGTCTTTCTAACCAATTTTGTGTTTTTTTTTACTGGTTAAGGAACTCTGGGGTAGAAAAATTCAAATAATATCAAAATATTAATTGAACAGATTGTTTCCGATAAGGGGCACAGTGTACTTCCCTTTCAGCAGCCGCACATAGTCATCGTGCTTCCTAAAACTTTTTTTGAATTTATTCATAATCCTTCGCAAGTTTAGCATCGGCAATCTTTTTGTTGGCCTGCAATTAAGTTGTAAATAACCACTACAAATCAAACAATAACAGTCAATCCAATTTAATTGGAGCAAATTAGAATAGCCCATTACTGTAAGGGATATTTTGACTTAGGTGCCCATAAAATGGTATGCCTTTGCGTTTGGTGCCTAACTTTGTCCAACTTTGAGTTAGGTGCCCAGTGGGTCCCAGTCAACGTATTGATTGTGTTTGACCGTGTTGACTGTCGAATTCACAGTTAAAATTGTGAAATGACCAACGAAAATTAGACTTTCGTTTTATTTACTAACTTTACCAAGTTAGACACGTGGGTTCATACGGGTCGTCCGATAATTAGTGGCTAGGATCTCTTAGGTTACGTGGGTTATATACCCTAATCTTCTCCATATCATTGTTTCTATCGTTGTCACCTGAAAATCGAGAGGAAAGAAACGAAGTTTGAGAGTAAAGATGGTTAGTTAAATCGATCGTACAATTTGGTGGGTTTTTTTTACAAATTGGTAGTGTGAATAGACAAATCAAAGAAGGACAGTACTATTGAAGGTGGAGTTAGATTTGGTGAAGATTTTATGTCAAAAAGGTACGTGACAGTACTTTGATGTTTTGAATTGGCTTATAGTAAATGGAGATCTTGTTAAATTAGTTGGTTATGGTCAATACCCATGCTATTTAATTGTATGAGTGATAGTTTAATTGTTTAGTTTTTAGGTCATAAAAGTATGTAAAGAGAAAATTTTAATTTTTGATAAAAATTGGGGATTTTCTTAAATTAGTTCTTTATGATGAATACCCATAGTGTTTCATCATGTGATTGATAGTTTAAGGACTTAATTTTGTTGTTATTTGTTGTACTCTAGGATTTGTATTCTTCCAAAAATGCTTTAAGGTTTGTTTAATACATAGATGCAGATCTTGAAGATGTTGATTGATTTGTTAATTTTTAGTGGTCCTGCTGTTGATGTCACAATAGTGCTTTTTATAAATATCTTGCATAAGACCTGTTAGTGTGGTCCATATTTACTAAAAAAACAAAGAATTAGTATGTTCTTATTGCATTTGATTTCATGTAGCTGTTGTCTTCTACTAATGTGTCTTATTTGGTGTATTAAATTGCAGGTACCATGGATGATTTGATTAAATATTTTCCAACTAAAGGTGGTTATGTGGTTGGTAAAAGTAACAAGACTGAGCATCCGAACATTGAGAAACTACCAAACTACAACCCTGAAGAAGACCTAGACTTTCTTCCTCTTTTAAACCCTAAGAAAGTTGTTCAACAGGGAATTCAAGGGAAGTCAAGTAAGGTTTTAATTGTCGATGACCCTGTGGTTAGTAATAACGATGGTAATGATAATGTCGTTCCGGTAGATGATGAAGTGTTATTTGAAACTATGTACCAAAATGATCATTCAATAGAATTGTATGAGGTTAATTGTGACAGTGAAGAAGAAGAAATGGTTGAACCAGATATTGATGCTGATGAAGAGATTAGGGTGACTTGTCAAATCCAATCAACACTTGCTTCAAATGACGAGTTCAAGGAGTATGTTGTGGATACTCAGAGTATTAGTGGTGAGTATGAGATGGGTGAAAAGATTATTGAAGTTGAAAAGTTATTTGTTGGCCAAGAATGGAAGAACGTGGATGAATGCATACACTATTTGAAGGAACTTGCAATAGAAATGAAATATGGCATGACTAAAGTGAAGAACTTTAGAGAGAAGCAGCAATACAAATGCAAGTTTTCTGATTGTCCATGGAAAATTTATTGTGCCGTTCTTCCTGATGGGCAAACTATGCAATGCAAATCTGGTGAGTCATTTCATACATACTTGTGAATCATTTCTCTGTTTATCTAAATAACCTGCATTGTGCAATCTATCAAGTAAAATACAAATTTTTAAGTATATTCAAATTTGTGTAACTAACTTGTTTTGACATGTATGTTTCAGGTCATTTCACACATACTTGTGAATCATTTCATGGGTTAAAGCATCCTTTGGCAAATGCAAAATGGGTATCAAAGGTCATGTTGGAGTCCTTCAAAGCTCATCCAAACTTCAAGCCTAATGATTTCATAACCGAGGTAAAAAAGGAACGTGGAGTTGACATTTCTTACTATCTTTGCTTGGCATGGGTATCATTTAACTTTAGAAAAGATAATGGGTAATTATGAGGAAGGATATAGGATGCTTCCTGCACTGTGTAAACAGATTCTAGATGAGAACCCTAGGAATATTGCTAAATGTAAGATAAATCCTGAAACTGGAAGGTTCGAATAACTTTGTATTGCATATAGAGTCTCACTTGATGGATTTAAACTTATATGCAGACCTATACTAGGGTTAGATGGAACTCATTTGAAGGGAAAATATGGTGGTACATTGTTGGCAATAGTTGGACTTGATGCCAACAATGGTATTTTCCCATTGCTATTTACATTTGTAAGTCGAATGCAAAGAGAGTTGGATAGACTTTCTTAGTATATTAGCACCAGAGCTAAAGCAACATAAAAGGGCACTAACTTTCATAAGTAACAGACAAAAGGGATTGGTTGAAGGTATTGCAAGAAATTTTAACGATGTGAATCACTACCATAGGTTCTGTTTTAGACATTTGTACAAGAATTTTAAAGCTAAGCACCCCGGAAAGAATTTAGAGTTCATAGTATGGAGGGCAGCAAGGTCTTATAGTGAGGTGGGCCACAATATTTGGATGGAAAGGCTGAAAGAAGCTAAGGTATCTGCAGTAGAATGGTTCAATGATAAACCAGTGGAGCAGTGGGCAAGGGCTTACTTTGATAAGTCCTCAAAATGTGATCATATCACATCAAACTTCTGTGAAGCTTTCAATGCCTGGATTCTGGAATTGAGGTTCATGCCGATTACAAAGTTGGTGCAGAAATATCATCTTCTAATGATGAGGATTTTCTTTGATAGAGAACAAGTGGGCAAGACATTAGTTGATGGTGGTGTGGTATCTAGAGTGACTACAAAGAATTAACAAGCACCTTTACTTCAGCCATGAGTTCTCAAGGAAGCCATCTACTGAGTTTGTGTGGACAATATTAGACACTAAGAAAGATATCAGCTGGATTGTTGATTTATTGGAGCATACTTGTACCTGCAATGCATGGCAAATTAGTGGAATTCCATGTTCATGCAATTTGTGCAAGCGTGCATATTAGGCCCAGAAATGTTGAGCAGTAAGTTGTCTTTCCCTTGCATATATTTTGGTTTTTTATTACTTGCCACTTGTATATGCAGTTCATATTTACGAACAACTTGTTTTTTTCCATGGTAGGTATGTCCATCCATACATGAAGGTGGATAATTACAGACAGTTGTATCTTCCATCAATCAAGCCACTCAAGGACAAAGCTTTATGGGAAATGGTACTTGACGAACAAGGTAAAGTGGTAAAGTGTAAGCCTTTTAAAGTTACTAGACCCACAGGTAGGCCTAGAAGTCAAACAAGAAGGGACAATGATGAGATACATGGTAGGAATTCTAGACGGTATATGTGTGGCAAGTGTTATACTTATGGTCATAACAGGGCAACTTGCACTGGTGCAACTGCTGAGAATTTGGATCAAGGTAAAAGTGTACTTAACTTTCGTTTTATGTGCGTACTTTAGTTTGTGTGTGTTCATACTTCAACATGTTAATCTTTAGTAAGTAGTTACGAAAGTATGTTTTTGTGTATCTGCAGCTCCAGATACCTTCACAGGTCCTCATATGAGGCCACCTCCAGCTACAAGGCCACCACCACCACCACCTGCAAGTGTCACAACTGAAGCATCAACTGCAAGTCCAAGTGCAACAAGAACCAGGGGTACTAAAAGGAAAAGAGGTGGTGGTGGTGCCACAACTACATCTGCACATGAGGAAGCTTCAGAATTTTCAACTCCAACAACAACTAGAGGTGGAACAGGTAGGGGAAGTAGAGGTGGAAGAGGTGGCAGAGGATTTAGAGGTGGTAGAGCAATTATTACTGCAACTATATCAGAAATGCCAAATGAAGCCACTGCACCTGCAACTACATCTGAAATGTCAAATGAAGCAGCTGCACCTGTAAATGAACATGCAACTACATCTTCCACTGCCACCACAACAGTTGCTTTTGGTAGAACAACTACCACTGAGGTTCCTAGAAGCAGCAGAGGAAGGCCTTTAAGGGGTAGAGGTTCAAGGGGATATGCAAAAGGAAAAACAGTGCATAAAAGAGGAGGTCAAATCGTTGGTATTGGTATCATGTATCCTGAGGAGCCGAGGCTAGTTAGAGAACCAGTTCAATTTCCAACTCGAAGTGCACAATCTCAGGTAAGAAGAATACCCTTGTACTTCTTTAACTTGTTTTGTTGAATGCCAACTGCAAATTCACATACTTCACTTGTTCTATTATACTTTTACTTATTAGGATATGTAAGAAAATATACGTAAATTATAAAATTGTTTGGTGTAGGTACTAAATCCAGCTGCGAGAGGTGGTGGGGTTCGTAGAGGCGGTGGGGTTCAAAGAGGTGGTGGAGCTTTCATGAGAGGTGGTGGTGTATTTTCTACAATGAGTGGTAGGGGAAACAGGCCTAGAATGATGAATTGGCTCGGCACACCTGAACAATGGGCTAATAAGTCAACAACTACACAAAGTACATGTCATTTGTGCCGTATATATTTAATGAAACAATTTGGGCGCTAAGAAAAAATCATTCCCTCATTAGATTTAATCAAGATTACTAATAGGGGTATCAAATTGCTTGGGGGTGTACCAATATGCATACAGGACAAAATACATATTGGTAAGGGATTGGACACCCCAAATAATTTGGTACCCCTATTAGCAGTCTTGGATTTAATGTATAGGTTCCAACAATTTGACGTCAAAAGTTTCGGTGCACAGCTGCCCAACAAACAATAATATCTTCCTACAGGGCAAAGAATCCGAAAGGTGATGCAAAAGAAGAACCATGAACTCTATCAGTTCTCTAGTAGCTCCAAAGAGACTACCTCTCCCAAATGATCCAAACAATTCGAAAACATCCATTCATTAAATTGTTTTTTAACAAAAATATTAAAAGGATTCAAATCCTGGTCTAATCTATTGTAAGTACACTTATTTATCTCCCTCACCACGTTTACTAGCAAAGCCCATGTAAGTACACTTATTTATCTCCCTCGCCACGTGTGCTAGCAAAGCCCACGTGGAGGCCACGTCATAAAGCAGATGACACAGGGGCATCCGTAGGATCCAGACGGCGTGCCATCTGTCAAACTCAACGGTCGAAGATGAAGGAGTATCAAAGGAAGGTACCCCACGTAACATCGAAGAACCGCTGTGCTACACTTTACCCCATCACGAGGTGAGGGATGATCAACACTGGGGAAGGTTCAACCCGACACGACGTGACAGGAGAAGACCGGACACCGCTCGGCGCAGATCGGTCCGCCCCAACCATTCGCATTCAATGCCGCCAGAGGGCACGTGTCGGATGACCGGCGGAGAGAGCGCGATGATCAGCGTAGTGAACATAGAAACATTAGAAGGCCAGGAATGACAAGGAAGTCATGCAGACTTTGCCTGAGAACACGAGAAGATAAGACTTCAACGACTCTCTTCCAAGAGACCCCCTTAAAGGGTCTATATATATAGATGTCCCTTCCCAATGGGGGGAGATCGGGAGAAAACTAGGAAATAGGAGAGAGATCGGTGAGAAGTAAGTATGAATATCAACTGTGGGTTTGATGAACACTCAAAGTCTCAAGACTATTCTTGTAACCATTTACCTCATAATAATATCCCTAGATCCGTGGATGTAAGCCTTAGTGCTGAACCACGTAAACCATTGTCTCCTTTACATTTAGCTTTCACAATGGGTCCACAAACTTAAGGGAGTCGCATCCACCTACCATCAATACCTTAGGTTTCCTACTCCTTTAGGGGTAATGGAGATCGGGGGTGATCAAGTTTCCGCAAAGGAATGCCGGGCAATGCAAATACAACTCAACAATGAAGAAGACGAGAAAAGAAGAACCCGCAGGCTCGGAACAAGGCAACATCCAAAGACAAAGCCATCAATGAATACTTGGACGGAACCTCAGGGAAGAGCTTGTCCAAGGGGAACTCCATCGGAAACACCGAAGCATCAACATCAACTGCTAACCAGGATGCTCTCGCAAACAAAGAATCCGAGCCTACCAAATAGCAATTAAAGAAAGTTCCTCACCTTGGGGAACCAAAACCCACATTCACATCCTTGGAGGCGGTGAAGGAAGTTAACATAGGAACGGAGGAGAATCCAAAGAAGATCAAGATAGGAACTCTAATGGAAGAACGCGAAGCCTCATTTGGTGAAACTACTAAAAAGAATACGCGGACATCTTCGCGTGAAAACTATCCGACATGCGGGAATAGACCCAAAATCTGTACAACATGAGCTGCGCATTAAAACCCGGCACACCCAGCAGTAAGACAAAAGATACGAAAGGTGGCTACGGAATATCACAAAGCCGTAGAAACTGAGTCGCAAAGTCAGTTGGAGGCTGGTTTCACAAAAGAAGTCAAATATCCTACTTGGATCTCTAACATGGTAATAGTACCAAAGAAGAATGGTGGGGTCAGAATCGCATCGACTTCACCAACTTGAACAAAGCGTGCCCCAAGGACAGGTTATCCACTACCCAAAGATTGATCAACTAGTCGACGCAGAGAAGGATACGAAGAGCTATCATTCATGGATGGATACTCAGGTACAATCAACTATTTTTAGAAGAAGATCAACAACATACGGCATTTTATATACCCCACGGCTTATATTGCTATGTGAGGATGCCTTTCGGACTTAACGCGAGAGCAACATACCAAAGGATGGTCGATGCTATTTTTAAGCCATGGATTGGCGGGACCTTGGAGGTCTACGTTGATGATATGCTATTAGCAGTATTGAAGAAGAACCATCACCAAGACCGAGGGACATCTTGAAGCCATGAAAGAACATAATATGAAGGTAAATCCGGGAAAAGTGCACCTTCGGAGTAACATCCTGGAAAATTCCTCAAGTTATATCCGGTGACAAGAAGGGGACGAAATTTGAGGGGACCGAAGAATGCGAAGAAGCCTTCCTATGCATCAAACAATATCTAGCGGAGATCCCCATCCTTGAAACTGCCGACGAAGTCTTGGCACTATACATCGCAGCAAATGACAATGCGGTAAGCGCCGTGCTTTGGTCCGGACCCACACAAAGGAGGAGCAGCCAATCTACTATGTCAGCAAGACCCCGACCGCTGAGGAAAGAAACTACACAAGAATCGAACAACCGATTTTAGCCATCGTATGGTCTACCCTAAAGGCGAGGACGTACTTCTTAACACATGACATACGTATCCCATGTCGAGCACCCTTAGAAGCAATCCTCAAAGGAAGGCAAAGGTAGGACATATAGCAAAATGGAGAACGACCTCGACTAATTCAACATCCACTATGAGCTTCAACACTCTCAAATCGCAAGTGTTAGCGAGACTTCCCAGCAGACCTACCTCTGGACAACGAAGAAGAGGGTGCGCATACAAGGATGGAGCGCGGCGCCGGTAAATAGAAAAGCAAAAAGAACCAAATAATATTCTTGAACCGGAGAAACCCACGACAATGGGAGGTCTTTGTCGATGCTCCAAAAATAGAGAGGGCGCGGGGATAGGCATTGTCATCACCACACCCAATCGGGATAGGATCGTGCACACATTTAGATTGGAATTTGAAGGCCATACAAATAACATCGTAGAATACGAAGGAGTGGTCCATGCTCTCCGCTTAATAATTGAAATGGGGATACAAGAAGTGCGTTTGACAAGTGACTCACAACTAATCATACGGCAGATAGGCTACGAATACAACGTGTACGACGCGACACTAATGGCATACATGGCTCTAGTGCAAACATTGGTTTCCTAGATACCAAAAATCAAGTTCAGCATCTGCGTAGGAAGGAGCTCTGACACGCGGATGCCTTGGCATACATATCAGCCATGCTCAAGAACGAGGATGTCAAAGTAATCAAGATAGCAAGGGTGTACGAACCATCCGTCAAACACCAAGAAATGCGCGGCTAACCAACGCAAGCCTAGGGAGGAAGATATCTCGACGATGACATCGGAGAGCACATAATCGACGACTTCGAAAACGATGACATCATGCGACAGCGAGATGAGGACGACGATTCTGATCACGAAGAAGATTGGAGAATCGAAATCCATTCCTTCCAGAGGAAGGAAACTCCCCGAGGACACCAAACAGGCTAGGAAAGTACAATCCCGAGCTTGAGGATGTACGAGGTAAGAGACGGAACCTTATACGTGAAAATCATTCCTCGGACCACTTACGGCCGTCGTCCGACCAGATCCGAGGGACATGCCATCTTGAAAGACATCCATAGAGGAGACGCAGGAAATCCTGTGGAATGAGGTCCCTTGCGGATAAGGCAAAGACATGTGGCTACCACCGGCCAACCATGATCCGAGATGCGGCTAGAATGGCGCAAAGGTGCGAGGAATGTTTAGATTTGTGATTTAATCCACGCCCCGCCTATAAAATTAAACTCGGGATAGTCCGTGGACCTTTGCAAAATGGGGTATCGACATAGTGGGCCCGTTCATATCGGGGGACCGGGAAAAGAAGGTTCCTAATAGTGGCAACGGATTACTTGACAAGTGGGTAGAAGCCAAGGCACCGGCAAGAATTCGTGATTCGAGACGTCTTTACTTTTATTTTTCAAAATATCATTTGCGGAGTTTGGCATCCCCTTGCAGAGATAGTTTCCGACAACGGTAAACAACCGCAAGGAAAGAATATCGACTTGTTGTTCGACACTTTCAAAATTGAAAAAACAAATCCACCCCCATATACCCACAGCAATGGACAAGCGAAGCCACGAACAAAACTCTGGCACTTATCCTCAAAAACAACTAGACGAGTACAAGGGGCGGTGGTGTGAACAATTACATAACGTTCTGTGGGCATGCAGAACAACTCAAGATCACCACAGGAGAATCCCCGTTTTTACTCACGTATGGGGTGAAAGTAGTAATCCCCACGGAAATTCTACTACCAACGACAAAGACAGAAGCATGGGAGAAGAAGCTCACCACGGATATGATGTTGGAAAAGCTTGACGATCTCGAAGAAAGGAGAGAAGCGGCATTGCAAAAAATGGAAAACTACCAGCAGAGGCTAGCTGAGGAATATAACAAAAGTGAAGCTTAGGAATTTCGTAGAGAAGGGCAAAGTATGTGTGAAGGACCATTCCCAATAGAGAGAGAAAAGAAGTGGGGAAAATTAGCACCAACTTGGGAGGACCCTACGTAATACACGACATCGCGGAAATGGCTCTTACTATCTGCGTAATCTTAAAGGGAAATCCTCATGCATCCGTGGAATGCTAAATATCTCAAGCCATACTACCCGTAATCTACCACCTGCGTATGCGTTTCAGAAAAAGAAAATTGACTTACAAGTCCACATGTTTCTATCTCTGATGAAGGAGTAACGCGCCTTAATTTTTCAATCAATCCAAGCTTTCATCTTCAAGTGTCATATTCTATTCATTACCCACACACATTTCAATTTATTCAAAACCCACAACCTATACCATATGAGACACATGTATATACTACTTACACACCCATCTGTACATAGGAAGATCAACCAAGGAACGCAGTATGAATGTACATTGAAAACCATGTCACATCTTAATAAAATATCGACACTATCGTTACCCCGTGGATGTAGGCCTTAGGGCCGAACCACGTAAATCATTGTGAAGTTACAATTATTAAGAACTGGCATTATAATTTAACAAAAGGAATGCATAAAGCGTGGATTATAATAATTTAACAAAAGGAATGTCCCGATCACAAGCGTAACAAAAGGATCAAAGCGTGGATCCTACCGCAATACTTTAACAAAAGGAATGTCCCGCAAAAAGCGTGGATCATACCCCACCAATACATCTGGGGAATATCCCGAGCAAAGCATACAATGCAATCTCTCGGAACTCCCCCGTAAGCGTCTATAAGTGTACGAACAGGGGTGACTTCGTAAGCAGGATACCCGAGCAATATTACAAGCCGCGAACTCAATGGAGTATATCCTTGAACGTCGGCCAGACCCCACCGTTCGTAAATCCTATGGCCAAGGAATTAGCTGGACGGGGTGCAAGGTTACAAGACAATTAGGGGATATCAACCGCGGAATTGCACGAACAATACACTTTCTCAAATTCCGAGGTTCAACATCCTTAGATTACAAACACTATGAAATTAATCATTATATTAACTTGATTTGAAAAACCAATAGATGCGAATTCAACAAAATTCAAAGTCGATTTAAACGCTAAAGTTTGATCTAGTACACAACGATTGATTATAAGCCTAGCAAGAAAAGTAGCAAAAACGCCAAAAAGGATAAGCAATCGAGATCAATCCCTAGCATACTATCTATGATCTAATGAGAAGGAGCATTATCCGCGGGTTTGTCCTTCAAACGACGAAGGAACACTACCCTCGCAGGAGGGGCCAAGAACCTGAAGGGAGCGCTGCATGGGACGCCGAGTATAATTCTTGTTTAGCCCATGGTTCTTCCCGACATCCAACTCAATCTCACCAAGAGTCCCGTTAATCTCTTCCGCCAACCACACGAGCCACAAAGCCGATGGCTACAATCTTCATTTCGCCTTGATTTAGGGAAGTGGAAAGTTGGTCCACCTTTTGATTGGCTTGTTTTAGCGTTTCCTCCCGAGACAAGGCTGGACCACGATGGTAATTGACTTGGCCCTCCAATTGAACTACCTTAGCTCGAGCTTCGGCAAACTTGTCATCCGCAGCCTCGAAGTCATCCTTGGAGCTCATGGGATAGTAGAAAAGAACAATTATAACAAACACAACACAAAGCACACTTTCGATGACAAAGACGCATACCTTCACAATGATAAACCGCGAGTCCCGTGCTTCGCGGCATAATCATATTCATTTGATAACTTATCATAATCTATCCTGTAAGATTATGAGCATGCCGACTCACGCTTAGGTCATCTCGAAGCATCGAGTTCGAATGATGATATCGATTAACCTTATCATTCTTCGATTCCAAGCCCTTATTAAGTCGATACATAGTCACCTCTAAGTTTCTCTCATACTCGACCCGACGGGCCACATCAGCTCGAGACGCGGATAGAGCATTACTAAGAGCGCGCATTCCTCCCTAGCGTCATCTCTTTCCTTGGCAAGACGTTGCATATAAGCCCGCACATCCGAGGGATGAGAAGAGAGCGCTTGCCGCAGCTTCTTCTTCCATGACATTGAGCTTAAGTTCTAGAGCGGAAATCCGAACACGGGCTCTCTCAAGATTATCCGCGTCCATAAAAGAGCCCCGTTGAATAAATGACGGTCATGGTTATTTTGGTTTTGCAGATCTACCAAGCAAAACTTTTTCTTACGCCATTCTTCGGCCATAGCATTATGGACATCCGCGCGAGCTGTTCCATTTCACTCGATTCACTCTTGAGTTTTTCAACTAACTCGGCAATACGACCTTTTTGACGAATTCTTCTCACCCCTAAGCCACATCAACTCGTGGATTCCACCCATCGAAGATAAGACAATGAAGGGGGAAGAAGAAGATAACTCTTAACATATAAGGAACATCTAATAATCAAAAAAGAAGGAGATGCAGACACGAAATAGATGAAGAATTCTTCTCACCACTTAACTTCTCCTGACCGAAGCTAGCTCGAACGCAGCTTTGCCTCTTCCGCGTCCCGCGCTCTCCTTGCGCTTTTGCTGCACCTTCAACTCTCGCTATTTCCTTATCTTTAGCAGAGGCCGCAGCCTTCAACACTCGAGAGCACCTCTTCACGATGGCGAGAGTTTCGCTTCTGCTTGAGAGACTTAGCCTTGAAGAGCCGCAGATAGATTATGGTTGCAGACTCACCTCATCATCTATTAATCAAAAAGGGCATTAGTTCACATAACACACCTAAGTAAAATCGGGGATAGAGAAAATAGGAAAACCTCCAATAACCGCTCTGGGGATAATCGTCACCCTGCATACCCATCGGCAATAGCCATCATGCCCGCAACAAGAGAGGGAGGATTCACCACGAGATCAATCCCTACCGGCCACAAGATTCTTGTCCCACTCTCCATCTACCACCTCCTCTGTTAGCTCCATATGCCTCGCGAGTAAAAGAGTCCGAACTCTTTTCCCCTTCAATCACAAAAAGGACGCGACACGACAAGCAAATCCTTCTTTTTAAGCCAAGCCAAAATAGCATCATCGCCATCCGCGGTTAAAGACCGCGAGAAATCATCTGAGAAGAATCGAGGACTTACCACCAAGTAAAGAACCAGTGGTACCTTGCACCAAAGCCCCGCCGGCAGAGGAAGAAGCGCCAACAAAGCCCCTCGGATGAACCACCGTGAACCTCAAAGATCAGATCCGCGTACTAACCCAACCTCAAAGATCACCTCCGCGCCATCTGAAGAACATCCTAGCCATCACCGGCGAAAGCAAATTGAAATCCGCTGCAGGCCAATGCCACCGGTCCTCTCGCGATCGATTTTCAAACCTCAATATCCCGGCCCCACTCGACTTAACAAAGACCAACAAGGGCCTGATCACCACTACCGCCACCAAGTGCCTGATCACCACTACCACCACCAATTGCTTGCTCACCACCACCACCACCAGGGACCTGATCACCACTACCACCACCGGTGGTCTGATCACCATCGCCCCCACCAACAACATTGTTTCCTTCTTGAAAGGGTGGAGAAGTCCCAATCCGCTCTTCCTTATCGGAAACATCCTCATCACCATCTATCGGACCTGTTCACTTCCTCGGGTGCGTAGAATCTTCGGTGGGAGAATTCGAGATCGCTTGATTGATCTTTTCTTTCTAAGCACTGCGAGACATAGTGACAATGAAACATAATGATAAAGAGACGATGCTAAAAGAGCCATTTGTATCTCCTTTCCTTAACATAATCAACATTACTTAAGAAAACGAAGGGGCATATGTACGTAGAAAACAAACAACACACCTTAGCAATGTTAGCACTGAGTAGGAGGGTTAGCATCGGAAATATCTTCATCTTCCGCATAATCAACATCACGATTGTAAGCAAAATCCATACCTCCAAAACTCATCCGCCAAGGGCAATAATGGGCATAACGAGAGGGAGAGGTTTCGCGACAAGGACTCACAATGCATAAGGCTGCCAACCATGGGGTCCTGGGACCCAACCATAGGCCCACGGACCAACAACTTCAAGAAAGTAAAGAGACCACTCATAGTCATGATCACGCTTAATTCTCTCATCACGGAATAGGAAGACCTTCAAAGACACTGTGGAACCCTCGCCATCTTGGAGTCACTTACCTCGCTCAAAAGACGAATTTCCCCTTTAACATGAGCAATATTCCGTGAGACTCACTGACCACGGCTTACGTGTATTTTCGTTAACATAATCTCCAAAGGACTTGTTGAAATTTTCAGAGTATACCACCCTTTCTCCTCCGCTAACTTGGGGTATAGCAGTCATCATCGTTTGCCCTTTGCTACGAAGATAGCATTCCTTGAGATGGCGAAGATAATTTCTTGTCAACCGTCTGCACCACCTGTTATGACTCTTCTTAGCAAAGGTCGCGCTAGACAACACCCGGTAGTAGAAATCGTCACCACTCTTTATACAAAGGCAACATCAAACCAGCCTCGAAAGCACCCACGGTCGTCAATAAATGAAAGGCATCGTACTGATAACTGGAAACCATCTCATAGGTTATATCTTTATCAGGGGCATAAAAGCGCACTTGGAAGTGCTGAAGACCATGCTTCAATTTGAAGGCTTCAAAATCGATGTGTCTGAAAGTGAACTTCTTGTTACCCAAAGGTAAAGGATGAAATGTAACAGAAGAGTCATCCTCGTAGACGTCTCCCGCAACATCCTCCGCAACCCGCTACCTTCTTCTTAGAGGAACTACATCTCCCGAAGATCCTATCTCGAAGCCTTCCTCTTGGAGGCGATTCTTAGTGGACTTGCCCGAACTAGGCACGAGATGGAGTCAAAGGAAGATTAGTCCGGTGGAGGCATGGCGCGAAGAGGTCCGCACATCTAGAAGTTCATCGCGCTGGATTCTCGCTGTCTCTTAGAGACCCATCCCTAGACGATTCACGGCATACTTAGACCCTCGCGGGCGGATCACCTTTTGAGCGAAGGCCTCCGACCAGGAGGATGAGGATGTTTTCGCTCATCCCGAGGATATCCCCGCGTACAGGAGCCGAAGTTCCGCCCTTAATGTTAGAATCCCTCCGAGGAGATCTATGAGGACTTGACGGAGGAGTCCGATGAGGAACCCAGCGGACGACGGACATGTCATGACGGACGCAAACACAAATGGAAGTACAAATCGAGTCAAGGAAGATCGAAAAATGAAAAAATCTCAAGAACAAGGTGAACGTGAGAAAACCCTAGATTTCATTTATAAACAGTTAAGCTTTCAAGCTATTACTCAAACACAAAAGAAGCAAAAGAGAATCAAACATATTGATAAAACACACGGCCCAAAATGATTTATAACCTTCAAATTCCATGACATGCATAAGGTTAAATCCATCAAGGTTCATCACTTAAAAAATCAAAAACTCAACAAGGGTAGGAATGGCGAATAAACGAAGCAAAAAATCCTACCCGAGTTTCAATAAGCAACAATGATAAGCAAAAAGCAAAGAATCAAGAATAAACAATAGCAAAGAGAGTAGAAGACAGAGGACGAGGTTAAGAAGACGAAGTTAAAAAGAAGAAGTTAAGAAGGCGAAGCAGAAAAGTAGGGCAGAATAATCGGGAGAATGTGAATTTAATTCACATTCCTTCATCCTTCTCTTTATAAGACTAAAAGGAACCGTCCACTACCCAAAGAGCATGATTATGACCGGATGTGGGAAACGTGCACAATAAATGCGAGATAACTCCTTTTTAGGAGAAGTTATGAAGAAAGAGATAAAAACGTGCCACACGATTCTTCTCCCAACTAAAAAGTGGCGCCCGGTCACGAGAAGAGGGGCAAATTGTAAGTACACTTATTTATCTCCCTCGCCACGTGTGCTAGCAAAGCCCACGTGGAGGCCACGTCATAAAGCAGAGGACACAGGGGCATCCGTAGGATCCAGACGGCGTGCCATCTGTCAAACTCAACGGTCGAAGATGAAGGAGTATCAAAGGAAGGTACCCCCACGTAACATCGAAGAACCGCTCTGCTACACTTTACCCCATCACGAGGTGAGGGATGATCAACTACTGGGAAGGTTCAACCGACACGTACGTGACAGAGAAGACCGACACCGCTTTGGCGCAGACGGTCCGCCCAACCATTCGCATTCAATGCCGCCGGAGGGCACGTGTCGGATGACCAGCTGAGAGAGCGCGGACTGATCAGCGTAGTGAACATAGAAGCATTAGAAGGCCTGGGAATGAAAAGGAAGTCCGCGGACTTTGCACTGTAACACGAGAAGATAAGACTTCAACGACTCTCTTCCAAGAGACCCCTTAAAGGGGCTATATATATAGATGTCCCTTCCCAACAGGGGGGGAGATCGGGAGAAAACTAGGAAATAGGAGAGAGATCAGTGAGAAGTAAGTATGAATATCAACCGGTGGGTTTGATGAACACTCAAAGTCTCAAGACTATTCTTGTAACCATTTACCTCATAATAATATCCCTAGATCCGTGGATGTAAGCCTTAGTGCTGAACCACGTAAACCATTGTCTCCTTTACATTTAGCTTTCATACCTCTTTGTTTATATGTTTATTTCTTAGATCTACCGATTTGGATGTTGGTGAGATCATGATAAACCCGCGGGGTTTGGAATCAATGAATCAACATCTACCAATGAGTCTTAGACTAAATTCACACTCTGATGCGTGTATTAAAATACTCGCTTAGATTGTTTGTGAACATGTGGATGCCCACTTGATTTCCGTGTTCACAGCCCACGTGGAGGCCACGTCATAAAAGTAGATGACACAAAAGGGGCATCCATAGGATCTAGATTAAGCGTGCCATCCACAAAGCTCAACCCGTCGAAGATGAAGGAGTATCAAAGGAAGATATCTCCCACATAACACCCAAGAACTACTGTTTACACTTTACCTCATCACGAGGTGAGGCATAATCAACTACTGGGAAGGTCCAACTCGACACGACGTGACAAGGAAGACTGACACCGCCTCGGGGGCAGACGGACCGCCCCAACCACTCGCATTTAGTGTCGCCGTGGGGCACGTGTCGATAGCCAATGGAGAGAGAGCAATGGGCTGGCCGTAATAAACATAGAAACACTAGAAGGCGCGGAATGACAAGGAAGTCCGCGGACACATGCACAGTAACACAAGAAGATAAGACCTCAACAACTCTTTTCCAAGGGACCCACCTAAATTAGTCAGATATATATGTCCCTTCCAAACATGAAGGGGGAGGACACCGGGAGAGAACTAGAGAATATGAGAGATCGTAGAGAAGTAAGTATGAACATCAACCCATGGGTTCGATGAACACAAAGTCTTGCGACTATTCTTGTAACCATTTTCTACATAATGAATACCCTGCATCCGTGGAGGCCTTAGTGCTGAACCACGTAAATCATTGTCTCCTTTACATTTAGCACTCATATATCTTCATTTATGTGTTCACTCTTTAGATCTATCATTGATAGATGTTGATGAGATCATGACAAACCCGCTGGTTTGGAATCAATGAATCAACACCTATCTATGTATTTTATATTCATAACTTAATGCGTGTATTCAATTCATGCAAAGATTGTTTGTGAACATGGGGAAGCTTACGTGATTTCCGTGTTCACAATATGGCGCTAGAAACAGATTCATCTTTTCCTGTGGCTTTATAGCCTCTACCTCAAAATTTTTTACTTAGAACATAGACAGATCCGTGTTTAAACTCATTTTTCGCACATATCTGTATTCTTTGTACTTTCTACCAGCAGACTCGGGTCTTTTTACAACCTTTAACTAGCATCTGTGTTTTGGGCTATTTTTCACACATATTTATGTCCATTGTATTTTCTATCAACAACCAAGGCGTTGTATAACTTCTAACCAACGGATCTATGTTTTAACTAATATTTCACACTTAATTTCCACCAATAGATTTTTTTTTTTTTTTTTTTTTTTTTTTTTTGCAAAACAACAACCCATGGACCTTATTCCAATTAATTCCGCACATCCGTCTGTGTTTTTCATATCATTCGCTAAACCAATAGCCCGAGTACAATCTTTGCCACTAGAAATCGAATTCAGAAATCAAGTTTGAACTAACAAAGATACCCGTGGACTCTTTGTCTCTGTTTACCTCCATGCTCTGTCTCTGAGAATATTACAATGGAAAAGAACAAAGATACAGGGAAGACAAAGGTACCTTCAAAAGAGGCGCCAGACTACGCCAAGAGTAACGAGGAGCAAATGAAGGGCGCAGGACTCATAGTTAGACAAGACGCAGAACCAGCGAAAAGCACACTCCTTTCAGATGCGGGCATCATTGCAATGGAAGCAAAGAAGGGCTGGCGGCAAAAGTCGCTACACCTAACGAAGTAACTTCTCAAGTGGTCAAGTGACGGCCACAACTGTGCCTACCGAACCTCGAGAAAGCAAAGAGCAGAGTAATCCGCAATCGTAACCTTCCTTACGGGATGCCGCAGACTAATGAACAAAACTCATAATCGCACGCAGATCCTACGGAATGGTCGAGCCGGGTATACGGCTAGTAGAGGAAATCAACACCGCGGCCCCGAGGGACAAGCTCAGTAAGTATAAGAACAAATCAAGAATCAAATCATCAGAGATATTGGCGCAATTAGAAGAGCTAAAAAGGAATCACAGACATACGCGGACGCGGTGGCCTTACTAGCCCAAGAGAACCAAAGAATTAAGAGAGAATATCCTCCAAAGCGCGTGAGCTAGAGAATCAAGCAGGACGAGGCTAACTCGGCGATATGTGCATAGAGACCGGGAGGATGATCTCGAAAACATACCCGCGGAGAGTCAATCAAAGAGGAATACCCCAAAGAGGTGCGCGGAATAATAGAAGGTCAGACCCAAACTACCATCCTGGACACTTGGACTACTATGATGAAGAGGAGGCCACGACGTCACAACCTACAAGGAAGACGCGGTCTTCCATTCAAGAAGAGCACTCGTTTGGCAATGGAGAGTCTTCGCACAGAGATGCTAGCAGAGATCAATCAAATCAAGACCGTGCAAGGAGGTGGAAGACTAGAATAAAGTTATGAAGGAGGCCAACACTACCCCACTAGCACAAATAGCTTGGCTACGGCTACCATACCGTGTAAGTGTACGGTCCCATCCTTTGAGTGTTACGACGGATTCACGGATCTCGCCGCCCACCCACGATATTACAACAGGTAATGGCCGATGGGACCATGACGAAGCTATACTTTGCGAATACTTTCCTTCAAGCCCGAAAGGATCCGCGTTATCTTGGTTTGATAACCTCAAGCCAGGATGCATTAATTTGTATGATCACTCACCTAAAAATTCTTGGCCACCTACATGTATAACAAGGTTGTGAACACAGGATGGACAAGCTCTTCTCGCTTGCAATCAAATATAAGGAGTCCATTCGAGAATACACGGATAGATGGCACAAGATATTTCAAGCCATAGGACATGTGGACCCCGTGGTGAGTATTAATCTACAAATGGGGACTTGACAGATGAGCCCATTGTTTGTCGAAACTCCACGGCACCACCCCAACCACAAGAGGGAGATTTGAGGATAATCATCGAAAAACACGCGAGGTTGGAAGAAATTCAAAGAGAGAACCCAAGAGCACAGGCTCAACGACCTCCACGGGACAAACTCCGCATGAACAACCTAATGTGATCCAACAGATACGAAAAGGATCGGAAAGATGACCACAAAAGGAGTGGTAGAAAATTTGAAGACCGAGTCTACACGAAACTCAAAACCAGCTACGCACGCATCTTAAAGGAAATCAAGGACCGCGAAAACTTAGATCGCCTCGGGTCTAAGGGGAAACAACCACCGGCCTCGGAGGAGTCCAAAGAGTACCGTGATTTTCCATCGCTTCTACGGGCATCCAACAGAGAAGTGCAAAAATCTCAAGATAGTGATACAAAAGCCGATAGATGCAGGGATCTCAAAAATTACGTAGAGAAGGATGGGGCTAAGATGAGCCAAACGCAAAGCAAATGTGTCCAATTGCCGGAGGGTAATCGTGACACCGAATACTATATCCCGCTCGGAAAGCAAAAAACCAACCCTAATCGCACAAATAGGGAAAAGATTGAGGAAGCAATTTGAAGACTATTGTGAGCTTTACAATTTAAACGGAAAAGAAGTAGAAAAGCACGCAGAATGGATGGACGCACCTCTAACCTTCAAGGCCGAGGACATTGAGGATGACATGGAAGATCACAACGATCCTTTGATCCTCACTTTTCCAATCGCAGGATGCAACATAAAGAAAATACTCATTGATGGAGGAGTCAGTAAATGTCCATTTTTACGATACCTTCAAACGTATGGAGCTTAATGACGAGCAACTCTTGACCTCGCACTATACCATCTATGGGTTCAATGGTACGGCTACGAAGCCTCCGGGGATATTATTTTTTGCGGTGGACGCAGGTCCCATGAAAGTTGACGCTCGCTTTCAGTGTGGTGAACACGCCTTCACCCTACAATGCCATTATTGGACGAAAATGGGTCCACAAGCTTAAGGGAGTCGCATCCACCTACCATCAATACCTTAGGTTTCCTACTCCTTTAGGGGTAATGTAGATCGGGGGTGATCAAGTTTTAAAGGAATTCCAGCAATGAAAATACAACTCAACAATGAAGAAGATGAGAAAAGAAGAACCCACAGGCTCTAACAAGGCAACATCCAAAGACAAAGCCATCGATGAATGCTTGGAAGGAACCTCGGGAAAAGCTTGTCCAAGGGGAACTCCATAGGAAACACGGAAGCATCAACATCAATTGCAACCAGATGCTCTCGCAAACAAAGAATCCGAGCCTACCAAATAGCAATTAAAGAAAGTTCTCACCTTGGGGAACCAAAACCCACATTCACATCCTTGGAAGCGGTGAAGGAAGTTAACATAGGAACGGAGGAGAATCCAAAGAAGATCAAGATAGGAACTCTAATGGACGAAGAATGCGAAGCCTCGCTGGTGAAACTACTAAAAGAATACGCGGACATCTTCGCGTGGAAACTATCCGACATGCCGGAATAGACCAAAACTCGTACAACATGAGTCTGCGCATTAAACCCGGCACACCTACTCAGAAGACAAAAGATACGAAAGGTGGCTACGGAATATCACAAAGCCGTAGAAACTGAGTCACAAAGTCGTTGGAGGTTGGTTTCATAAAAGAAGTCAAATATCCTACTTGGATCTCTAACATGGTAATAGTACCAAAGAAGAGTGGTGGGGTCGTAATCTGCATCGACTTCACCAACTTGAACAAAGCGTGCGTCCCAAGGACAGCTTATCCACTACCCAAAGCATTGATCAACTAGTCGACGCAGTAGAAGGGCACGAAGAGCTATCATTCATGGACCGGATATCCGGCACAATCAATTATTTTTAGCGAAGAAGATCAAGCAACATACGGCATTTTACACACCCCACGGCCTATATTTCTATGTGAGGATGCCTTTCTGACTCGGAACGCGTGAGCAACATACCAAATGATGGTCGATGCTATTTTTAAGCCATGGATTGGCAGGACCTTGGAGGTCTACGTTGATGATATGCTCGTAAAAAGAAGATTGAAGAAGAACCATCACCAAGACCTGAGGGACATTTTCGAAGCTATGAGAGAACACAATATGAAGGTAAATCCGGAAAAGTGCACCTAGGGAGTAACATCCGAAAATTCCTTGGGTATCTGGGGTGACAAAGGGGCATTGAAGTAGACCCCGCAAAAATCCGATCCATAGTAGACATGTCATCCCCAAAGAACCTAAAAGAAGTACAAAAACTCAATGGATCCCTAGCAGCTCTAGGAAGGTTCATCTCGAGATCCCTGATAAATGCAAACTCTTTTTCAACATACTAAAGAAGGGGACGAAATTTGAGGACTGCGTAATGCGAGGAATCCTTCCTAGGCATCAAACAATATCTAGCTTGAGATCCCTTTCCTTTAGAAACCAGACCCCGACGAAGTCTTGGCATTATACATTGCAGCAACACGATTTGTAAAGCGCCAGATCGGTGGGACCCACACAAAGGAGGAGCAACCAATCTACTATGTCGCAAGACCCGAATTCTCGCGTGGAAAGAAACTACACAAGAATCGAACAACTGATTTTAGCCATCGTATGGTCTACCTTAAAGCTGAGGACGTACTTCTTAACACATGACATACGTATCCCATGTCGAGCACCCTTAGAAGCATTCCTCAAAGGGGCAGGAAAGGTAGGATGCATAGCAAAATGGAGCACGTACCTCGACCAATTCAACATCCACTATGAGCTTCAACACTCTCAGAAATCGCAAGTGTTAGCAGACTTCCTAGCAGACCTACCTCCGGACAACGAAGAAGAGGTGCGCATACAAGGATGGAGGGACGCGGGCGCCCGTAAAATAGAAAAGCAAAAAGAACCAAATAATATTCTTGAACCCAGAAACCCACGACAATGGGAGGTCTTTGTCGACGGCTCAAAAATAGAGAGGGCGCGGGGATAGGCATTGTCATCACCACACCCACCGGGGATAGGATCGTGCACGCATTCGATGGGAATTTGAAGGCCATACAAATAACATCGTATAATACGAAGGAGTGGTCCATGCTCTCCGCTTGATAATTGAAATGGGGATACAAGAAGTGCGGTTGACAAGTGACTCACAACTAATCATACGGCAGATAGGCTACGAATACAATGTGTATGACGAGACACTAATGGCATACATGGATCTAGTGCAAACGTTGGTTTCCAGATACCAAAAATCAAGTTCGACATCTCGCATAGAAGGAGCTCGTGCACGCGGATGCCTTGGCATACATATCACCATGCTCAAGAACGAGGATGTCAAAGCAATCAAGATAACAAGGGTGTACGAACCATCCGTCAAACCCCAAGAGATGTGCACGGCTAACCAACGCAAGCCTAGGGAGGAAGATATCTCTGACGATGATATCAGAGAGCACATAATCGACGACTTCGTAACGATGACATCATGCGACAAGCGAGATGAGGACGACGATTACATCAGAGGAAGATTGGAGAATCGAAATCCATTCTTTCCTTGAGGAAGGAAACTCCCCCAGGACACCAAACAAAGCTAGGAAAATACAATCCAGAAAGTGGATGTACGAGCTAAGAGACTAACCTTATACGTAAAATCATTCCTCGGGCCACTTGCCGCGCTCGTCCCGATCCGAGGGACATGCCATCTTGAAAGACATCCATAGAGGAGACGCGGGAATCACAATGGAATGAGGTCCCTTGCAGATAAGGCAAAGACACAGTGGCTACTATCGGCCAACCATGATCCGAGACGCGCTTAATTGCGCAAAGGTGCGAGGAATGTCAAAGATTTGGCAGACGAATCCACGCCCTACCATAAAATTAAACTCGTGGATAGTCCATGGCCCTTTGCAAAATGGGGTATCGACATAGTGGGCCCGTTTCAGATCGTGGACCTAAAAAGAAGATTCCTAATAGTGGATTACTTCAAAGCAAGTGGGTAGGCCAAGGCACCGGGCAAGAATTCGTGATTCAGACGTCTTTACTTTTATTTTTCAAAATATCATTTGCAGTTTGGCATCCCCGAGAGATAGTTTCCGACAATGGTAAACAATTGCAAGGAAAGAATATCGACTTGTCAGTTCGACACTTTCAAAATTCGAAAAAACAAATCCACCCCATATACCCACAGAGCAATGGACAAGGAAGCCACGAACAAAACTTTGGCACTTATCCTTAAAAAATAACTAGACGAGTACAAGGGCGGTGGTGTGAGCAATTACATAACGCTCAGGCATACTGTAATAACTCGAAGATCGCCTACAGGAGAGTCTCCGTTTTTACTCACATATGGAGCGAGGTACGGTAATCCCCACGGAAATTCTACTACCAACAACAAAGACAGAAGCATGGGAGAAGAACCTCACCACGGACATGATGTTGGAAAAGCTTGATGATCTCAAGAAAGGAGAGAAGCGGCACCGCAAAGAATGGAAAACTACAAATAGCAGAAGCTAGCCAGAGAATATAACAAAAAGTGAAACTTAGGAATTTCGTAGAAGGGCAGATGTGTTAAGGACCATTCCCCAATACGAGAAAAGAAGTGGGGAAAATTAGCACCAACTTGGGAGGACCCTACGTAATACACGACATCAGGGAAATGGCTCTTACTATCTGCGTAATTTGAAAGGGAAATCCTCATGCATCCGTGGAATGCCAAATATCTCAAGCCATACTACCCGTAATCTATCACCTGCGTATACATTTTAAGGAGAAAATTGACTTACAAGTCCACATGTTTCTATCTCTCGATGAAGGAGTAACGCGCCTTAACTTTTCAATCAATCCAAGCTTTAGTCTTCAAGTGTCATATTCTATTCATTACCCACACGCATTTCAATTTATTCAAAACCCACAACCTATACCATATGAGACACATGTATATACTACATACACACCCATCTGTACATAGGAAGATCAACCAAGGAACGTAGTATGAATGTACATTGAAAACCATGTCACATTTTAATAAAATATCGGCACCATCGTTACCCCGTGGATGTAGGCCTTAGGGCCGAACCACGTAAATCATTGTGCAGTTACTATTATTAAGAACCGGCATTATACTTTAATAAGAGGAATGTCCCGCACAAAGCGTGGATCATACCCACCGCAATACGTCGGGAATATCCCGCACAAAGCATACACATGCAATCTCTCTAACTCCCCATAAGCGTCTATAAGTGTACGACCGGGGGTGACTTCTCATTTAACGGGATACCCGAGCAATATTACAAGCCGCGAACTCAATGGAATATATCCTTGAACGTCGGCCAGACCCCCACCGTTCGAAATCCTCGGCCAAGGAATTAGCTGACGGGTGCAAGGTCACAAGATAATTCCGGGGATATCAACCTATGGAATTGCACGAACAATACACTTTCTCAAATTCCGAGGTTCAACATCCTTAAATTACAAACACCTGAAGGGAGCACGGGCACGAGACGCCGAGTATAATTCTTGTTTAGCCCATGGTTCTTCTTGAGATCCAACTCAATCTCACCAAGAGTCCCCGTTAATCTCTTACGCCAACCGCTTACGAGCCACGAAGCCTATGGCTACACTCTTCATCTCGGCTTGATTTAGGGAAGTGGAAAGATGGTCCACCTTTTGATTGGCTTGTTTCAGCGTTTCCTCCCGAGACAAGGCTGCACCACGATGGTAATTGACTTGGCACTCCAATTAAACTACCTTAGCCCGAGCTTCGGCAAACTTGCCATCCGCAGAAAGGCTGTCCTTGGAGCTCTGCGGATATTAGAAAAGGACAATTATAACAAATACAACACAAAGCACACTCGATGACAAAGACGTATACCTTCACAATGATAAACCGCGGAGTCCCGTGCTTCTGCGGCATAATCATATTCATTTGATAACCTATCATAATCTACCTGCAGTAAGATTATGAGCATGTCGACTTCGCGCTTAGGTCATCTCGAAGCATCGAGTTCGAATGATGATATCGATTAACCTCATCATTCTTCGATTCTAAGCCCTTGTTAAGACGATACATAGTCACCTCTAAGTTTTTCTCATACTAAACCTGACGGGCCACATCAGCTCGAGACACGGATAAAGCATTACTAAGAGCGCCAGATTCCGCCCTAGCGTCATCTCTTTCCTTGGCAAGACGTTGCATATAAGCCCGCACATCTGAGGGATGAGAAGAGCGCGCTTGCCGCAGTTCTTCTTCCATGACATTGAGCTTAACTTCTAGAGCGAAAATCTGACCACGGGCTTTCTCAAGATTATCCCGCGTCCATAAAAGAGCCCCGTTGAATAAATGACGGTCATGGTTATTTTGATTTTGCAGATCTACCAAGTAAAACTTTTTCTTACGCCATTCTTCGGCCATAGCATTATGGACATCCGCGCGAGCATTCCATTTCGCTGATTCACTCTTGAGTTTTTCAACTAACTCAAAGAATACGACCTTTTTGACAAATTCTCTTACTTGAAGCCACATAAACTCAGGGGGATTCCACCCATGAAGATAGTACGGGGAGGGGGGAAGATGAAGATAACTCAGAACATATAAGGAACATCTAATAATCAAAGAGAAGGAGACGCAGACCGAAATAGATGAAGAATTCTTCTCGGCCACCTCTAACCTCGCCCTTGACCGAAGCTAGCTCGAACGCAGCTTTGCCTCTTCCACGTCCCCGCTCGCTCCTTGCGCTGCGACCCTTCAACTCGCTATTTCCTTATCTTTAGCAGAGGCCGCAGCTTCAACACTCGAAAGCACCTCTTCACGATGGCGGAGTTTCGCTTCAAGCTTGAGAGACTTAGCCTTGAAGAGCCTAGAATATTATGGTTGCAGTACTCACTCCTCATCATCTATCAATCAAAAAGGGAAATTAGTTCACATAACACACCTAAGTAAAATCAGGGATAGAGAGAGCAGGGCAAACCTCCAATAACCGCTTGGGATAATCAGACTGGTACCCATCGGCAATAGCCATCATACCCGCAACATAGAGGGAGGATTCACCACGAGATCAATCCCATCGGCCACAAGATTCTTGTCCCACTCTCCATCTACCACCTCCTCGGAGGTTAGCTCCATATGCCATGAGTAAAAGAGTCCGAACTCTTTTCCCTCTTCAATCACGGGGAAGGATGCGACACGACAAGCAAATCTTTCTTTTAAGTCAAGCCAAAATAGCATCATCGCCATCCGCTGTTAAAGACCGCGAGAAATCATCCGAGGAAGAATCGAGGACTTCCCACCAAGTAAAGCACCAAGATTACCTTGCACCAAAGCCCCGCCAAAGAATGGAGAAGCGCCAACAAAACCCTCTCGGATGAACCACCAAAACCTCAAAGATCAGATCCGCTGTAATAACCCACCTCCGCAGCTACCTTGAAGAACATCCCAGTCATCACCGGCGGAAAGCAAATTGAAATCCGAGACGAGCCCTATAGCTACGGCCATGTCAAAAGATTGTCCCCCTGGATAAAACCTTACCAAAGCAGAACTCACAAAGAAGTATCCCCATCCTTATCACTACTACCAAGAGTAACTCCCTTGCCCTTGTCTACAACGGCCCGCTGCAGGCCAATGCCACTGTCTTCTGCGATCAGATTTTCACCAACCTCAATACCCGCGGCCCCACTTGACTTATGATAGGTGTCTAAAACACCTAATTTACTATCTAGTAGTTACGCTTTCTTTGCTATTTTTCTTGTGAATTATGTACTTTACGCGTGGTTTTGAGTTATTAGGTACTCTGGAGTTGCACGGAGGAAAAGAAGCGGAAATCATTCAATTTGAGCAAGAAGGGCAGAAGTGTCATTTCGTATGCATGTGCTATTGAGAGCACAATAGAGGTTAAGGGGTTGCAAATCAAGATGGCCCTTATCTGATGAGTGGTGTCTATGATCACTTTGGTTACCCCTTATCTGCCTAACCTGAGTGGCTATATCCACTTGCATTTCTTACATCAAAAACCAAAAATTCAGAGAAGTTAATTCTCATCATTTGAGTTCCACCTGAAGTTCAGAAACGAGAGAGAAATAGTGGCGCTGTATGACAGAGAGATCGAGAAAGTGGAGCCGTGGAAGATTGAAATCGAGAAGGGGAAGATCCAGTAAGACATCGATTTAATTTGTCTCAAATTACGAGAGAAATTAAAGTTAGGGTTTGGATTAATTTTGAGATCTCAGAGAAAATGGGTTGGTGGTTTTGCTGATGAAGAAGAACAGTTGTGGTATGCTTCCGAAGTAAAAATGGACGAAGGGGTCTCAGATTGAGAACTCAATGGAAGATTGGATCGAGTATGTGGCAGGTGAGAGATATAGGTTTGTTCTTTGTCTCAGGAGATGGGTTCGATGTTTGGTTGAGAGAATGGGTTTTGAATCGCATTCGGATGTGATGATTTTTAATGGGTTTTTTTCTTTGTGTGGTTGAATCTTGACAGAGTAGCTCGGTGGATTGTTTGCAAGAATTGGTGGAAATTCAAGAACAATGGGTTGATTGAATTTCGAGTTACAATTGCAATGGATGCAATAGGTTGAAATAGATGTATGTTTAGGTTACATTTGAGCTTCATCTGCACCGAGATGGCAGAGGCTTAGATAGAGGAAATGCAATTGGAGTTGGAATTTGAGATTCAAGGGTTTGAGAGATTCTGATGGCTTGATCTAGTAGTGGTGTTTAATTGATGTTTGTGGTGGCTTGGTAAGAAGGCAAGGTTGGAGCTGGAAGTAATGTGAGAATGAGAAGATGGGTCTGGCATTACAGAGATGGTGCTGTTGGATGGACTGAATTAATGGGTTTTGTGTATGCTAGAGGAAGTAGCCTGGGATTGTGCTGCTGATGTGCTTAACAGGGAATTTCAAGTGATGTTGCTGTCAGGGGTTGTGATTCTCTTGGAGCCAAGAGATGAGAATGGATGTTTTGATGATGGCCTGATGCTGTGGTTGCAATGGTGGTGTTGTGTTTCTTTGCCGGGGGAAGGAGTATATGTGTGTTGGTGCAGGTATGTGGAGCCGCTCGATGATTTTTTAGGATGCGAGTTGAGATGGTTGCAAGTGATGTGTCTTTGGGATGGAGTAGTTTGATGGGCTTGTGATGAAGCAATGTGCAGCTACATGGATTGTGGCAGTAGTATGTGCTGAAGGGGATTTGGTGGTTGCCTTGATTGAGCTGTAAGCTTATGTTGAGAATGGAGGCAGTAGTGCATGAATGAATAGATGCTGGTGTAGTGCTTATGGAGGTTGGTTTGGCCTGGCAAATTGTTGAAACTGAAGTTGCAGAGCAACAAAAGAGCTGGTGCTGCTAGATGGCTTGAGTTGATTGCAGAGTTGCCTGAGTTGTGCATTGGAGGTTGGATGTACTTAGTTGATGTTGTAGCTGGAACTGCAGGTGCAATGGCTGGGTGGTTATGAGCTGGTGAGGTGGTGGAACTATATTGGTATGGAGTTGCACTTAGAAGACCTGCGAGAAGTTGCAGTCAAGTCCGGGAAGTTACAAGAGTCGATAGAGCCGGAATGGCAGGATTGATGGTGCTGTTTTGCGATTGAAGCAATGGAGTGTAGCTGCGGTTTACAAAGGCAAGAGGAATAGTGCAAATTGTAGGTATGAGCTGGGGCCATCATGGTCGGGTTTAATTGGAGAAGCACAATGATGGTGCAAGAGGCTCAAAGTCGTGCAAGACCTAGTCGCCTAGGCTAGTTAGACCCCGATTCCACTTAACTCAATGACTCAAGTGATTGACCTGGTTTGACTCAAAGGTGAGTTGGTGAGTTAACTTTGGCCGAGTTAACCCGTTGACCGGTGACCGGGCGGACTTTGCCGGTCACCGAACCGATTTCCAGCCACTTCTCCGGCTAATTTCCGCCACAATGCGTATTTCCGGCTACCACTTTTGGGACATATTTTCTACATGGGTTTCTCCTTCTTATGGGCTTGGTGGATTTTCATCTAATGGACTTTGAAGACTAGACCTAATTTTAGAAGTTGGAGAAAAGCTATAAAGGGAAGGTCTTCCACAACTTATCCATTATCTTATTCTTGGAACTTTGGAGAGCCGCTTTTGTTTACGCTTCTAGGGTTTGCTTTTGTTCATCTTCTTCTTTATTCAACTTATATTTTTGTGATGAACTCCATAGCTATGAGTAGCTAAATTCTATATTATTGGTTAAGGATGTAGTCTGATTTCTAAAACTTGTGTTTGCTTTAAGTATTAGTTTTCTCTCTTGATTATCGTTCAATTCTCTACTGTTTTTATGATCACATGATTGAAGTATTGTGATAGGATTATGACGTTTGATTAGTTAAGTGGCCAATTAATTGAACTTGCATCTTAGTCCATAGCTATTTTAGGGTTTTTCATCGAGCGATAACCTTGAATACAAGTAGCATGATATGTTTACGGTTTGTAGTGATACACTCTCGTAATCATATGTAGAGTTTGACCATTGTCCGAATTGTTATGTGCAACGCATGACAATTGCATTGATTAGTCTATTTCTGAAACTTAATGCTCCTAGGAATTGAACTTGATTAGCGCAAGGCGTTAGGTTATTCTTTAGGTAGAATTCACATACGCAGCCCTAATGTGTGTGTTGATGAACTTAGGAAATTAATAGATTATCTTGCTCTCTTGATTCTCTAGGCTTTTGATAATATAAGAGATTAAATCGTAATTCTAATCATATATGCAAGCACATGTCTAAGATTGAAGATGAATTCCTTGACCAATATCTCTCTCCATTGATTACTTTCTACAATTTACTTTGCTTTTAATTTGGTTTTATTGCTTAAATAGAAATAAGAAATCCCCCCAATTGGTTACTTTAAGAAATTGATTACGAAATAACTACAATCGCCTCTCTGTGGATACGAACTCTTTCTTATCATATACTTTAGGAAAGTGAAATTATTTTTGACGCATATGACAGCGATCAAATTTTGGCGCCGCTGCCGGGGAGGCATACGGCTAGTTATTAAGTTTTTTAGTTTCTTTTTACAATTTCTGCTTTCATATTTGCTTTTTGTTTCTTGTCTTGTTTCTCACTTGTTTGCGAGAATTGTTTTCAGGTGCAAAATCCCTGGCTTTTAAGGATTGGAATTATCCAAGGTGCGGGATAGCTACTCGACGAGGCACAATACTCCAACCAAGTCAAGACACAACGGACGAGCATGAGTTGGAAGTAGGAGAAGAGACTTTCCAACGAGAAGAAGGAGAAAAAGAGGTTCCATTCGTAGAAGAACCACAAGTTGAAGAAGAAGAAGCAATGGGTGATGCAAATCGTTCACTCAAGGACTTGGCTTCTTATAGGCTTGATATACAACAGGGGTGTATTCAAACGGACTCTACTTTTGAGATTAAACCGGGGTTGCTTAGAGAATTAACAAAGTTCCATGGCATGGTGAATGAAGATCCAAACAAACATCTTATGGACTTCCACACCATTGTCACGCCATGCTTCTAGCGGATGTTGCGCGGATGGTGCAATGTTGAAAGTTTTCCGTTTCTCTTTGATGGATAGCGCTAAGGATTGGTTGTTCTATTTACCTCAGGAAGTGTCACAACATGGAATGGGTTGAAGAAACTCTTTTAGAGAGATATTTTCCGCATCAAAGGCTACTCAAATTCGCAAGGAGATTTGTGGGATGAAGCAAAATGTGGGAGAATCCCTATATGAATGTTGGGAACAATATAAGAGATTGGTGGCAAGCTGCCCTCACCACCAATTCAGTGATGCTATGATCATCCAATATTTCTATGAAGGACTCCAATCAAGTGATAGGAATCTCCTCGACACTGCGGGTGGTGGTGCACTAGTGAACAAGACGGTGGCACAAGCTAGAGAGTTAATTGAAAACATGGCAGCGAACTCACAACAATTCTTGAGTCGTGGTTCGGATGTGATTCTAAGAAGGGTGAGTGAGGTGAGCGAGGTTGAAGAGCTTCGTCAACAAATGGGTAACATGAACGCAATGCTTCAACAAGTTGCAGCCGCGGTGATACCGAGTTCCTCTCAATCTTATGAAGACGAGCAAGCTAATGCGATCTTTCCAAATCAACAAAGACGGTATGATCCCTACTCCAACACTTACAATCCGGGATGGAGAGATCACCCCAATTTTACTATGCCAATAAGCAAGGAGCGATTCAACAACCTAGTTTCAACAATTCGAGTGGATTTCAACCTCAACAACAACAATTCCAACCGAGACAACAATTTCAACAACAACAACAACCTCAAAATATGGGGTCAAATATGGAGGAGTTGCTGAAATCTTTTATGCAAAGAACGGAGAGTTCGGTTAAGGAGTTGCAAACTCAAGTTGGTTCTATGGCTATGGAGTTGAATCAATTGAAGGCACAAAATGGTGGGAAACTCCCTTCTCAACCTATCAACCCAAAAGAGGGTGTCAATGCAATTACATTGAGAAGTGGTACACAACTTGTGCAACCCGAAGTTCTTGATTCTAAGCGCGGTGGAAACACCAAAGGAACCTGTTTTTTGAGGAGAAAATCGAGGATTCTCCCCAAACTTATGAGGTACCTATTTCTAACTCTAAAACTCCGGTTTCTACTTATGTTCCTCCTTTACCTTTCCCTCGCAGATTTGCAAATTCCAAGAAGGCGGAACTAGAAAAGGAGATTTTAGACATTCTTAAGAAGATCCATGTGAACATACCACTCATAGATGCAATCAAGCAAGTTCCAAAGTATGCAAAGGTGTTGAAGGACTTGTGTACCAATAAGCAAAGGCTCAAAGGTAATGAAGTGCTTAGTGTGGGGGAGAATGATTCGGCAATCTTACAACACAAACTCCCACTTAAGTGCAAGGATCCCGGTAGCTTCGACATTCCCGTCACAATTGGTAACACCAAATTTAACAAAGCTATGTTGGACTTAGGTGCATCCGTTAATGTTATGCCTGCGTCTATGTACAATTCACTTGATCTTGGTCCTCTTAAAAAGTCTGGAATTGTGTTGCAATTAGCCGATCGTTCTAATGTCTACCCAATGGGTATTGTTGAGGATGTTCTTGTGCGGAGTTAATCAACTTGTATTTCAAATGGACTTTTGCGTGTTAGAGATGGATGAAGGTTCACCGACTCGTCTCTTCCATTGCTACTTGGGCGTCCCTTCATGAAAACGGCGAAAACCATTATTGATGTTGACAAGGGAACGCTAACTATGGAGTTTGATATAGAAATAATACGTTTCAACATTTTCGAGACGATGAGATATCCTAGTGATGTCCACTCTTGCTTCTCCATTGATGTGATGGACACATTGGCGCAACAAATGTTTGAGTTGAATAGTGTTGATACTTTGGAAACCGTGCTCACTACACCTATTGATAACGGTTATGCATATAGTGATGAGATTAAAGAAACCATTGGTTCTCTTGACTCATTACCGGAAAAATCAGCAATTAAGAATATTTCATATGCTTCTTTACCTTGCAATAATGAAAAACTTGTGCCATCTATTGTTAAATCTCCAAGTTTAGAATTGAAACCTCTTCCAAGTCACTTTAAGTACTTGTACTTGGGTGACAATGAAGACTTACCCGTGATTGTTTCTAACGAGCTTAATGAATTACAGGAGCAAAAACTTCTAAGGGTGCTAAGGAAGTACAAGACGGCCATAGGATGGACAATCGCCGATATCAAGGGTATAAGCCCTGCCGTTTGTATACATAAGATTCGTGTGGAGGATGATACAAAGCCTACAAGGGAAGCGCAACGCCGTTTGAATCCTCCCATGATGGAAGTTGTGAAAAAGGAGATACTCAAGCTTTTGGACGTGGGTGTTATCTACCCCATATCCGATAGCAAGTGGGTAAGCCCGGTACAAGTAGTACCAAAGAAATCAGGTGTCACAGTGGTGGAGAATGATAAGAACGTACTTGTCCCAACTCGTGTGCAAACCGGTTGGAGGGTTTGTATTGATTATAGAAAATTGAATGCCACTACTAGAAAAGATCACTTTCCTTTACCTTTTATTGATCAAATGCTTGAACGTTTAATGGACACTCTTACTATTGCTTTTTGATGGCTATTCGGGTTATAATCAGATTGTGATAGCACCTGAGGACCAAGAGAAAACCACTTTCACTTGTCCTTTCGGTACTTTTGCTTATAGAAGGATGCCTTTTGGCTTATGCAATGCTCCAGCTACTTTTCAAAGGTGTATGGTAAGTATCTTTTCGGAATATGTTGAAAACATAATAGAAGTGTTCATGGATGACTTTAGTGTCTTTGGTGATTCATTTGACCTTTGCTTGAACAATTTGTCTCTAATCCTTGAACGATGTGTTGAAACAAATCTTGTGCTGAATTGGGAGAAGTGCCATTCATGGTGACTCATGGCATAGTTTTAGGCCATATAATATCTTCTAAAGGCTTGGAAGTCGATAAATCTAAGATAGACCTTATTCGTGCTCCAACCCCTCCCACTACGGTGAGGGAGATACGCTCTTTTCTTGGTCATGCAGGTTTCTATCGTAGATTCATCAAGGACTTTTCAAAGATAGCATCACCACTTTGTAACTTATTGCAAAAAGATGTGGTTTTTAACTTTGATGAGAAATGTATGGTGGCATTTAATCGTTTGAAAGAACTTTTGATTTCAGCCCCTATCATTAAACCACCGGATTGGAGTAAGCCTTTTGAGCTCATGTGTGATGCAAGTGACTACGCGGTTGGTGCGGTGCTTGGGCAGCGTGTGGGGAAGCTTCCTCATGCTATTTATTATGCTTCTAGAACGTTAAATGAGGCCCAACAAAACTACACAACCACTGAAAAAGAGTTATTAGCTATTGTTTTTGCTTTGGAAAAGTTTCGCTCTTATCTAATTGGTACAAAAGTTGTTGTCTTTTCGATCATGCAAAGACTTAGATACTTGCTTCCAAAGAAAGAGGCGAAACCGAGGCTCATACGATGGATTTTACTCTTGCAAGAGTTTGATCTTGAAATCAAAGACAAGAAAGGGATTGAGAACACCGCTGCGGATCACTTGAGCCGACTTTATGTGGACAAGGAGACTATCCCATTGCGTGAAAGTTTCTAGGATGAGCAACTATTCTCAATTGCCTTTGGAGAACCATGGTACGCTGATATTGTTAATTACTTAGTGTCTAAACAAATCCCAAAGAACTTGTCTCGTCTTTGAGAGGGACAAACTTAAGAAGTTAGGAAACCAATACATATGGGATGATCCATACTTATGGAAACATTGTAGTGACCAAGTAATACGTAGGTGTGTTCCCGAAATTGAATTTAATTCTATCTTGTCTTTTTGCCACTCATATGCTTGTGGAGGACACTTTGGGAGTAAGAGAACCGCTCTCAAGGTACTAGAATGTGGTTTCTTTTGGCCAACTTTGTTTAAGGATGCACATGCATTTTGTATCACATGCGATAGGTGTCAAAGAACCGGCAATCTAGGTGCTCGAAATCAAATGCCGCAAAACTATTATTCAATTTGTGAAGGTTTTGATGTATGGGGAATTGATTTTATGGGCCCTTTTGTCAATTCTAGTGGGAATTATTATATCTTGCTTGCTGTGGATTATGTCTCGAAATGGGTGGAAGCTAAGGCCACCCCAACTAATGATTCTAAAGTTGTTTCAGATTTTGTGCAAGCTAATATATTTGCAAGGTTTGGAATTCCAAGGGCTATAATTAGCGATGGAGGTTCACACTTCAAAAACAGGTTCTTGCAAAGCTTGTTAAGGAAGTACAATGTGTCGCATAGGATTGCAACTCCCTACCATCCGCAAACAAATGGACAAGCCGAAGTTTCCAACCGAGAGGTGAAATCCATTCTTGAAAGACGGTGAATCCAACAAGGAAGGATTGGAGTTCGCGACTCAATGATGCTTTGTGGGCGTATAGAACCGCATATAAAACACCTATTGGGATGTCTCCCTTTAGGCTTGTTTATGGTAAACCTTGTCACTTACCCGTGGAAATTGAGCATAAGGCGTTTTGGGCTATTAAGCAATGCAACATGGAGTTGGATGGTCTTTGAAAGCAAAGGAAGTTACAACTTCAAGAGCTAGAGGAGATTAGCAATGATGCATTTGAAAGCTCATGGATTTACAAGGAAAAACGAAAGCTTTTCATGATAATATGATTTCTAAGAAACAATTTTGCATTGGGCAGAAAGTGCTTTTGTTTAATTCTCGCTTGCAATTATTTTCGGGTAAATTAAGGTCACGTTGGATTGGACCTTTTATTGTGACTAATGTGTTTTCTCATGGTGCAGTGGAAATTCGTAGTTTAGCTACGGGTAATGAACTTAAAGTGAATGGGCACCGGTTGAAACCATATTATGATAACTTCTCTCGGATGTCGTGGAAGGAGTTAATCTTGTGGAAGTACTCCTCTGGAGGAGTCATAGAAAGCAAGGAGATAGTCGGGCTGACGACTTTAAACCAAGCTCTACTTGGGAGGCAACCCAAAGGATGAGTATTTCTTGTCTTGTATTTATTTCTTTTCTTGTTTTTAGTTTTTCTTGTTTTGTTTTTACTTTGTTTTTTGCTGATTTCTTATTAGGATTTCCCACCTTGACTTACTTTGGACGATTCAATTACATTGAGGACAATGTAAGGTTTAAGTGTGGGGGAGTGGTTTGCGTTGTAAATTTTTGCAATTTTTCAACTTTTGTGTAATTAGTGAATAAGAAAACTCCAACTTGTAGTTAGTTTAGAGTCACATAGTATACATGTCGCTAAGATTACATCGAGAATCTCATATTAATGACTGAACTTAGAGATGACAGAGAACATGATTGGGTTTCTTAATTGTATGAGAGTTAAAGTTGGATTTAACCATGCCAGTGGCAAATAAGGTGCAGACTGAATTCGGTATTAGAGTAGTGGTCCCCTATAGTGGAGACTACCCAAGTTACATAATGTGAGGCACCAACCTTCAATTCTTTGTACCTGTCTAAATTTGTGCTTTTAGAGTGTGTGTCACCGTACGTAAATTCCGGGCAGAATGGTGAGCTGCCCAACTTCCAAGTTGTGAAGAATCAAGTGGTAAAGTGCTTACACCATGGCCTTTGTATTTTATTTTATTTTGTATTTATTTTTCTCTTGTCTTAAAAAAAAAAGAAAAAAAAAAAAAGAAAAAAAAAGATAAAAAAAGATAAAAAATAGAAGAAAAAAAAAAAGTAAATTTTGGGTTTGTATAGTTTGTTTTTAGTTTTGTATTCTTTCAATAAAGCCAAGGGAAAGAAGGAATATCTATAATGAAGTTTCAAGCAACAAGGAATTAGAGGAAAGAATCACATTGTCGAGATTCTATGAAGTTCAAGAGTTATCATCAAGAGTTGAAGACCGAAGACGAAGATGAAGACACCGATTGAAGACCGAAGACGTTTCTATGGATGCTGTGAGAGTGGTGCTAGCTGCACGCCGAACGGATAACGAGGTAAGTAAGCATATTCCCACCTTCGTTAAATGGTTGATTTCCTTTCGAAGAGATCGTCAGAAAAAATGGGTTTTCAAAATTATAAAAGATGTGGGTTTTCAAAATATTTCGGAGGGTTTTGCCTTCCTACCATTCAATGTGTCTCAGGATTCTCTCTTCATTCCTACTGGACACATGTGTGACCCATAAAGAGTTGTTTATTATTGAGAGCAATATCATAAAACCCTTTCTTGTGAGGCAGAGTCGAGACTTTTGATCACTCCGAACCCGAATTTTTGTCGAGAAGGGATGGTTATCTCTCTCTCAACTTTTAAGAATGAGATTGTGTTCATTTATGTGTCTAACTTCTTATGACTAGTGTGTAGAATCTCTATGTCTTCTTAGTGCGTTGGATACTATCATTACGGAGAACTAGTAAGTTGGAAAAATAGGTTTTGTGGGTATATCTCTAGTAAACCCTCACGAGACTATAACTCGTCCACTAGGGACACCTAGGGGTTTAAAGGCTTGTTATTTATGCTAAAAGTGACCGTAGCCTCGACGACACGGAGTTGTATGTATTTTTTTGAATTGTTTGATTTGCTCGAGGACTAGCAAAGTCTAAGTGTGGAGGAATCTGATAGGTGTCTAAAACACCTAATTTATTATCTAGTAGTTACGCTTTCTTTGCTATTTTTCTTGTGAATTATGTACTTTACGCGTGGTTTTGAGTTATTAGGTACTCTGGAGTTGCACGGAGGAAAAGAAGCGGAAATCATTCAATTTGAGCAAGAAGGGCAGAAGTGTCATTTCGTATGCATGTGCTATTGAGAGCACAATAGAGGTTAAGGGGTTGCAAATCAAGATGGCCCTTATCTGATGAGTGGTGTCTATGATCACTTTGGTTACCCCTTATCTGCCCAACCTGAGTGGCTATATCCACTTGCATTTCTTACATAAAAAAAACCAAAAATTCAGAGAAGTTAATTCTCATCATTTGAGTTCCACCTGAAGTTCAGAAACGAGAGAGAAATAGTGGCGCTGTATGACAGAGAGATCGAGAAAGTGGAGCTGTGGAAGATTGAAATCGAGAAGGGGAAGATCCGTAAGACATCGACGAATTTGCTGCTCAAATTACAGAGAAATTAAAGTTAGGGTTTGGATTAATTTTGAGATCTCAGAGAAAATGGGTTGGTGGTTTTGCTGATGAAGAAGAACAGTTGTGGTATGCTTCCGAAGTAAAAATGGACGAAGGGGTCTCAGATTGAGAACTCAATGGAAGATTGGATCGAGTCTGTGGCAGGTGAGAGCTATGGGTTTGTTGCTGTCTAGGAGATGGGTTCGATGTTTGGTTGAGAGAATGGGTTTTGAATCTGCATTCAGATGTGATGATTTTTAATGGGTTTTTCTTTGTGGTGGTTGAATCTTGTGAGTAGCTCGGTGGATTGTTTGCAAGAATTGGTGGAAATTCAAGAACAATGGGTTGATTGGAATTTGAGTTACAATTGTAATGGATGCAATAGGTTGAAATAGATGTATGTTTAGGTTACATTTGAGCTTCATCTGGTACTGAGATGGCAGAGGCTTAGATAGAGGAAATGCAGCTGGATTTGGAATTTGAGATTCAAGGGTTTGAGAGATTCCTGATGGCTTTGTAGTTGCAGGATTTCCCACACTACACCCCTCACTCAAATCTGCTAAATCAACTCATTTGAAGATGAAGAATGATATGTTTATTAATTGTTTTCTTGAAAGATTTACAAAGAAATGTAGAACAAAGCTAAAGAAATTACAATCACTCTTAACTTTCTCTCTCCTAATGACTTGTTTCACAATTCAAAAGGACCTCCTTCTCAACAGTCTTACTCGACCCTTTATATAGGGTATTACATAGTGGATGACAGCTATATTGTCCCTTATTTTCGGAAACGTCTCGCGAATGCTCGCGAATGTACAATTGTTTGCCTTCGCGGCACTCTTAAATCTCGCCAAGTCTTCACACTTTCCTCATGTTCTAACTGTCGTCATCTATTACGTCATTTATTTACCTCCATGCGACTCCTTCGCGACGCGGTCGTTTATTAATCTCGCAAGTATTCTTGTCGCGATATTCTGGTCCTACATCTTGCATCTTCTCATGTCTTCTCTGCGAAGAAGAGAATGTCATGAGAACTTGTATTTTAAAGTGCCATAACTACTTATTTTTATCTTGCGATTGTTTATTTTCACTCGTTTTGTTTGTGTACGGAATTTATTACAGGTGTTTCTTCTTCCACTCTTTTCTTGACACGTCTCTTTCAACCGATTATTCTTAACCATTCACGTCCCTTCTCTCATTAAATGCATTTGTTTTCTCGAGAACTCTCTTCTCTATATATAGTTTTCTCCTCTTTCTCTTCTTCTCTTTTTATTTTCCCTCTGCAACTTTTCTTCACCTTTCTCCTTCCGTAATTTGCGCTTCTGCTACTGCTTCCTTTTCAATTCTTCACTTTCCCCTTCATTACTATACTCTGATAATGGCTTCACTTGGTCGTACATACGCTCCTCATTTTGCGATATTCAAAAGAAATTACGGAAAAGGGTTTCACTTTATCTACCATTCCCCATCAAGAATCCTCATCTATGCTTTCTGCAAAATTATTTTCTGATCATAAATGTGATGATCAGAGAATTATAGTCTCGCTAGGTCAACTCCTCGCAGGGCTCCCCATTCCTTTGTATAATCCTGAAATACCAATATTTTATGAAATTCTTGCTCACGAGAAATTCTCGCGGGCTATTTATCAATTGAACGGCGATTGTATTCGCCTGATGCTTGAATTCGCCTCTCCTGGTGCCGGTAAAGGATCTTTATATCCTGACAATGTTAGAAATCCCCAATTTGCGAATATACCAATAGTTGCCGAGAAGTATACTGTGGATAATTTCTTTGCAAATTATTCAGTCATAACTATGAGAAACGATAAATCTCGCTGGGGTGTTCGATTGAAGAAAAATGATAACGTTGATGCTGACAAATTGCTTATGCAGGACATTGACTGGCATTCGGGTAAAAATAATATCCCTCGCTACTCCAAAGATGAAAAGTGGTGGGTTGTTCCTCTCCTTCTGAGTGGGCCTTATATCGCAGGCTCACATGCACTCCCAGCCAATCTCGCGAATTATCGTCCTTGGGAGTTTAAGTGGCACGAGAAGACAAAAGAGGTATATACATATCATTCATTTTAGATTTGCTTTGCTATGTCTTCCATTTCTTTCCTTCATTAACTTTTTAGAAAAATTTAGGTCATCGAATGAGAAAGAAATACAAAGAGGATCCTCACCAAATATCTGGCGATACTTCGATCACTCACGGATGAAGTAGGAAACATTTTCTTTTGTTATTTTAAACAATATTGTTGCCTCGTTTCTTATCTTTATTCGTGTGTGAAGATTGGTGTTGATGAAGTTGAAATCGCAAAGATTAATGATGGAGAAGTTTGAAAGGCTGCGAAGGCTAAAGGCAAGAACAAGGCCATTTCTCGCAAGGACAAATCTTACGGCCCATCCTCCAAAAGACGGAGACTCCAACCTCCTTCACATTCTAATTCCCAATCTAGCGAGAATTCGGAAGATGAAAATGAGATTGGCACCTCTTCTGCTAAGGCAAGATGTAGGACCAGAATATCACGACAAAGAATATTGAGATTAATAACGACAGCGTCGCGAAGGAGTCGAAAGCTTGGAGGTAAATAAATGACGTAATAGATGACGACAGTTAGAACATGAGGAAAGTGTGAAGACTTGGCGAGATTTAAGAGTGCCGCGAAGGCAAACAATTGTACATTCGCGAGCATTCGCGAGACGTTTCCGAAAATAAGGGGGATATAGCTGTCATCCACTATGTAATACCCTATATAAAGGGTCGAGTAAGACTGTTGAGAAGGAGGTCCTTTTGAATTGTGAAACAAGTCATTAGGAGAGAGAAAGTTAAGAGTGATTGTAATTTCTTTAGCTTTGTTCTACATTTCTTTGTAAATCTTTCAAGAAAACAATTAATAAACATATCATTCTTCATCTTCAAATGAGTTGATTTAGCAGATTTGAGTGAGGGGTGTAGTGTGGGAAATCCTGCAACTACAGGCTTGATCTGGTAGTGGTGTTTAATTGATGTTTGTGGTGGCTTGGTAAGAAGGCAAGGTTGGAGCTGGAAGTAATGTGAGAATGAGAAGATGGGTGGCATTCTGGAGAGATGGTGTTGTTGGATGGGTGAATTAATGGGTTTGTGTATGCTAGAGGAAGTAGCCTGGGATTGTCCTGCTGATGTGCTTAACAGGGAATTTCAAGTGATGTTGCTGTCAGGGGTTGTGATGCTCTTGGATCCAAGAGATGAGAATGGATGTTTTGATGATGGCCTGATGCTGTGGTTGCAATGGTGGTGTTGTGTTTCTTTGCCCGGGGAAGGAGTATATGTGTGTTGGTGCAGGTATGTGGAGCTGCTCAGATGATTTTGCAGTGCAGGTTGAGATGGTTGCAAGTGATGTGCTGCTGGGATGGAGTAGTATGATGGGCTTGTGATGAAGCAATGTGCAGCTACATGGATTGTGGCAGTAGTATGTGTTGAAGGGGACTTGGTGGTTGCCTTGATTGAGCTGTAAGCTTATGTTGAGAATGGAGGCAGTAGTGCATGAATGAATAGATCTTTTTTGTAGTGCTTATGGAGGTTGGTTTGTCCTGGCAAATTGTTGAAACTGAAGTTGCAGAGCAGCAAAAGAGCTGGTGCTGCTAGATGGCTTGAGTTGATTGCAGAGTTGCCTGAGTTGTGCATTGGAGGTTGGATGTACTTAGTTGATGCTGTAGCTGGAACTGCAGGTGCAATGGCTGGGTGGTTATGAGCTGGTGAGGTGGTGGAACTATATTGGTATGGAGTTGCACTTAGAAGACTGAGAAGCTGTAGTCAAGTCTGGGAAGTTACAAGAGCTGCAATAGAGCTGGAATGGCAGGATTGATGGTCTTTGTTTTTTGCGGTGGAAGCACTGGAGTGTAGCTACAGTTTACAAAGGCAAGAGGAATAGTAAAATGTAGGTATGAGCGGGGGCCATCATGGCACAATGATGGTGCAAGAGGCTCAGGCTGTGCAAGACCTAGTCGGCTAGGCTAGTTAGACCCGATTCCACTTGACTCAATGACTCGGTGATTGAACGGGTTTGACTCGGTGAGTTGATCGAGTTAACCCGCCGAGTTGCCCGTTGGCCAGGTGGACTGGGCGGACTTTGCGGTCCAACGGAACCGATTTCGCAAGCCACTTCTCAGGCCAATTTCCGGCCACAATACCAGATTTCCGGCGACCACTTTTGGGACATATTTCTCTTTCTTATGGGCTTGGTGGATTTTCATCTAATGGACTTTGAAGACTAGACCTAATTTTAGAAGTTGGAGAAAAGCTATAAAGGGAAGGTCTTCTACAACTTATCCATTATCTTATTCTTGGAACTTTGGAGAGCCGCTTTTGTTTTACGCTTCTAGGGTTTGCTTTTGTTCATCTTCTTCTTTATTCAACTTATATTTTTGTGATGAACTCCATAGCTATGAGTAGCTAAATTCTATATTATTGGTTAAGGATGTAGTCCGATTTCTAAAACTTGTGTTTGCTTTATGTATTAGTTTTCTCTCTTGATTATCGTTCAATTCTCTACTGTTTTTTATGATCACATGATTGAAGTATTGTGATAGGATTATGATGTTTGATTAGTTAAGTGGCCAATTAATTGAACTTGCATCTTAGTCCATAGCTATTTTAGGGTTTTTCATCGAGCGATAACCTTGAATACAAGTAGCATGATATGTTTACGGTTTGTAGTGATACACTCTCGTAATCATATGTAGAGTTTGACCATTGTCCGAATTGTTATGCGCAACGCATGACAATTGCATTGATTAGCCTATTTCTGAAACTTAATGCTCATAGGAATTGAACTTGATTAGCGCAAGGCGTTAGGTTATTCTTTAGGTAGAATTCACATACGCAGCCCTAATGTGTGTGTTGATGAACTTAGGAAATTAATAGATTATCTTGCTCTCTTGATTCTCTAGGCTTTTGATAATATAAGAGATTAAATCGTAATTCTAATCATATATGCAAGCACATGTCTAAGATTGAAGATGAATTCCTTGACCAATATCTCTCTCCATTGATTACTTTCTACAATTTACTTTGCTTTTAATTTGGTTTTATTGCTTAAATAGAAATAAGAAATCCCCCCAATTGGTTACTTTAAGAAATTGATTACGAAATAACTACAATCGCCTCTCTGTGGATATGAACTCTTTCTTATCATATACTTTAGGAAAGTGAAATTATTTTTTACGCATACGACAGCGATCAACTTAACAGCCGCACCAGGGGCCTGATCACCACTACCGCCACCAGGGGCCTGATCACTACTACCACCACCAGGGGCCTGATCACCACTACCACCACCGGTGGCCTGATCACCATCACCTCCACCGACGCCCCCACCAACAATATTGTTTCCTTCTTGAAAGGGCGGAGAAGTCCCAATCCGCTCTTCCTTATCGGAAACATCCTCGTCACCATCCACTGGACTGTTCACATCCTCGAAGTGCGTAGAATCTTCGGTGGGAGAATTTGACGATTGCTTGGGATTGATCTTTTTCTTTCTAAGCACCTGCGAGACATAATGACAATGAAACATAATGATAAAGAGATAATGCTAAAAGAGCCATTTGTATCTCCTTTCCTTAGCATAATCAACATTACTTAAGAAAACGAAGGGGCATATGTACGTAGAAAACAAACAACACACCTTAGCAATATTAGCACTCTGCGTAGGAGGGTTAGCATCGGAGATATCTTCATCTTCCGCATCATCAACATCACGATTGTAAGCAAAATCCATACCTCCAAAACTCATTCGCCAAGGGCGTGAATGGGCATAACGAGAAGGAGAGGCTTCGCGATAAGGACTGTCAACGTAGGCTGCCAACCATGGGGTCCGGGGACCCAACCATAGGCCCATGGACCAACAACTTCAAGAACAGGTGGCGAGACCACTCATAGTCATGATCACGTTTAATTCTCTCATCAGCGGGAATAGGAAGGCCTTGACACCAGAACCCTCACCATTTTGGAATCACTTACCTCGCTCAAAAGGCGAATTTCCCCCTTACCAGGAACAATATTCCATGAGACTCACTGAGACCACGGCTTACGTGTATTCCTGTTAACATAATCTCCAAAGGACTTGTTGAAATTTTCAGGAGTATACCACCCTTTCTCCTCTTCTAATTTGGGGGTATAGCAGGTCATCATCGTTTGCCCTTTGCTACGAAGATAGCATTCTCGGAGATGGCGAAGATAATTTCCTGTCAACTGCTGCACCCCACGATTATGACTCTTCTTAGCAGTATCGCGGCTAGACAAAACCCGGTAGTAGAAATCGTCACCATCCTTATACAAAGGCAACATCAAACCAGCCTCGAAAGCACCCACGGTCGTCAAAAAATGAAAGGCATCGTACTGATAATTGGTAACCATCTCATAGGTTATATCTTTATCAGGGGCATAAAAGCGCACTTGGAAGTGCTGAAGACCATGCTTCAATTTGAAGGCTTCAAGATCGATGTGTCTGAAAGTGAACTTCTTGTTACCCAAAGGTAAAGGACGAAAGGTGAGAAGAGTCATCCTCGTAAACGTTTTCCCGTAACATCCTCAGAACCCGCTACCTTCTTCTTAGGAGGAACTACATCTCCCGAAGATCCTATCTCGGAAGCCTTCCTCTTCGGAGGCCGGCTCTTAGTTAACTTGCCCGAACTAGGCACGAGATGGAGTCAAGGAAGATTAGTCCGCGGTGGAGGCATGGCGCGAAGAGGCTGCACATCTAGAAGTTCATCGCGGATTCTTGTCTCTTAGGAGACCCATCTCTAGGACGATTCACGGCGTACTTAGACCCCTGCGGCGGATCACCTTTTGAGCGAAGGCCTCGACCGAGAGGATGAGGATGTTCGTCTATCCCGAGGATTACCCGCGTAGAAGAAGAGCCGAAGTTCCGCCCCTAATGTTGGAATCCCTCCGAGGAGATCTATGAGGACTTGATGGAGGAGTTTGATAAGGAACCCGCGGACGATCGGACATATCTGCGGACACAAACGCAAATAGAAGTACAAATCAGAGTCAAGGAAGATCGAAAAATGAAAAAATCTCAAGAACAGCAGCGAACATGAGGAAAACCCTAGATTTCATCTACAACCAGTTAAGCTCTCAAGCTATTACTCAAACACAAAAGAAGAAAAAGAGAATCAAACGTGGCCGGTAAAACACACGGTCCAGCGGCGACAACTTTCAAATTCCATGATAGGCATAAGACTAAACCCATCATGATTCATCACCAGAAAATCAAGAACTCAACAAGGGTATAAATGGCGAGTAAACTAAGTAAAAAATCCTACCTGAATTTCAATAAGCAACAGCAGCAGCAACAGCAGCAACGGCGAACAGTAATGGTGGCAGAAGAAGTTAAGAAGACGAAGAAGAAGGTGGAGCAGAGAATAAACAGAGAATGTGAATTTAATTCACATTCCTTCATCCTTCTCTTTTTTATAGGACCAAAAGAAACCGTCCACTACCCAAGGGCAGTTATGGCCGGATATGGGAAACGTGCACAATAAATGCAAATAACTCCTTTTAGGAGAAGTTATGAAGAGAGAGATAAAAGCGTGCCACACGATTCTTCTCCCAACTAAGGCTGGCGCCCAGTCACAAGAAGAGGGGCAAATTGTAAGTACACTTATTTATCTCCCTCACCACGTGTACTAGCAAAGCCCACGTGGAGGCCACGTCATAAAAGTAGATGACACAAAAGGGGCATCCATAGGATCTAGAAGGCGTGCCATCTGTCAAAGCTCAGCGGTCGAAGATGAAGGAGTATCAAAGGAAGATATCTCCCACATAACACCCAAGAACTACTCTGTTACACTTTACCTCATCACGAGGTGAGGCATAATCAACGGCTGGGGAAGGTCCAACTGACACAGACGTGACAAGGGAAGACTGACACTGCCTGGCGCAGACTGGACCGCCCCAACCACTCGCATTTAGTGCTGCTCAGGGGGCACGTGTCAGATAGCCAACGGAGAGAGCAGGGGCTGGTCAGCGTAATAAACATAGAAACACTAGAAGGCGCGGAATGACAAGGAAGTCCGCGGACTATGCACAGAACACAAGAAGATAAGACCTCAACAACTCTTTTCCAAGGGACCCACCTAAATTAGCTGTATATATATGTCCCTTCCAAACATGAAAAGGGGGAGGACACTAGGAGAGAACTAGAGAATAGGAGAGATCAGAGAGAAGTAAGTATGAACATCAACCTATGGGTTCGATGAACACAAAGTCTTGCGACTATTCTTGTAACCATTTTCTACATAATGAATACCCCCAGATCCGTGGATGTAGGCCTTAGTGCTGAACCACGTAAATCATTGTCTCCTTTACATTTAGCACTCATATATCTTCATTTATGTGTTCACTCTTTAGATCTATCATTGATAGATGTTGATGAGATCATGACAAACCCGCGGGGTTTGGAATCAATGAATCAACACCTATCTATGTATTTTATATTCATAACTTAATGCGTGTATTCAATTCATGCGAAGATTGTTTGTGAACATGGGGAAGCTTACGTGATTTCCGTGTTCACATCTATAATATCTGGTGAAACATATTTCGTAATCTAATGGACATTTAGAGTATCTTAAAAGCACAAAACTTTCGGCCAAAATATCGAATAGGCCTTTTGGTTTCCTTTACACTAATAAGTCAACATAAGTAATGAAAGTATTGAAGTACCTGAGCATTGTCTGTTATATGCCAATGGTAGCCACGTGCCCTTCATGTTTTGCCCATTCATGTGACAGTAATTAGTACAAATTCGTCTCAACCAAAGCTTTTACCAGATGCATCGAAGGCAAAACAACTAATCAGTCATTCAAATTAAGAGAGAATGGGAGAAAGTGAGAGAGATGCTATCGACTTACCAGTGTGGAAGCATTTGGAGAAAGAGAAGCCCATTATACACTCATCGTCGTTGCTGATTTGCTTTAGTTTCTCACAGCATGCTACGCACCGGACATCTAAATCATAATGCGGAAATCTGTTTATTGATCAGCCTTTTTATTTCCGGCCGAGATTGGGGTATACCCAGATTAATTGGGGTATACCTATTTTATTCCCATCCAAACTAGTGTGCTAAGGGGTGTCTAAAAGATGTTAAAAGACCAAATTGCCCATACTAAAAAAACCATGCCGACTAAAACATATTCAAAACAATTTCAAAATATTTCTTCAAAACTCTAACCAAACATGATGAGATCAAAAAAAAAAAAAAAAAAACGAAGAATCAAAACGGATCGAAAGTCGGCAAGGTTTTTTTTGTCGACCTTGTCGACTAAAATATAGTCGGCAGGGTATAAGGTTGAATACCGTGCCGACTTTTCATCTTTGAAATCAGTAGTTACAGGGTCGGCACGGTATTCAACCTTATACCATGCCGACTATATTTTAGTCGACACGATATTCATCCTTATACCTTGCCGACTATAGTTTAGTCGGCAGGTTATGAAATTAATACCTTGCCGACTAATCATTTTTATATGTATGTCAAAAATACTATAGTCCAGGTATTTTTTATCGACCTCGCCGACTATAAGATAGCTTCCAAGCAAGGTAAGAAATCAACAAGATGCCGACTAGTGAAGCATTTACTTGAGTCTCATGTGTGTCAAAATAATAAAGTCGACATCTTCTTCATTCATCGACCTTGCCGCCATAAGTTGTCGGCATGTTGTTCATCCATGATGATAGGTGTAGAATACATCCTATTTACTATTTATGCTTTCTTTGCTATTTTTCTTGTAAATTATGTATTTTACGCTTGTTTTGAGTTTTATAGCTACTTTGGAGTCGCACGGAGGAAAAGAAGAAGAAATCACCCAATTTAAGCCAAAAGGGCAAAAAGGTCATTTTACAAGCAATTGATATATGGAGCCCGGTCAAGGTTAAGGGGCAACTATGTTTTGAAGTTTTAAAGATAGACTAATCAAGGTTAAGGGGCTGCCATCTGGCTAGCCCTTATCAGAAGGGACATCCTATTATGAGCACCCAATTGGGGTGGTCACTGTCTTGGGTGTAACCATCCCGCCCATTCCAACCCTAAAATCGAGTATTTCTTTCCGAAACCGAAATTGAGAAAGAAAGAGAGAGCAGCCATTCTGCCGGTTAAACCGAGAGATGGAAGTGAGAATCGACCCGAGATGATGCAAAGAATGAGTGATGAAGGAGATGAACTGTTCTTTGTTAGTTCATGAGAGACAAAACAAATCGAGAGAAATTCATGGATCGATTCTGCTGACAGAGATCGATGTTGGAGAGGAAGGAACTTAGGGTTTCTTGAAATCAATTGAGATCGAGAAGGTGGAAGAAAATGGGTTCGATTAGAAACCTCGGAGATGAAGAAATGAGTTCCGGTGGTCACTGTTGGGGCGAGATGGGTCTCGTGGATTGAAGAATAGAAATGGGTTCGATATTGCGACGTTGTCACCTGAGAGAAGAATGAGAAATTGAATCGGTAAGGAGCGAATCGGTGATGATTATGAAGCCACCCGAGATGAAGAAATTCATGGGAAATTGGTGGTTGATCCGAGAAATTACCTATGGATCTACGATTGGTTGAGATGTAATCGAAGATTGAGTTTGGTAGCGAGAAAGAGATTGAATGTGGTACATAACTGCCGTTGTTCGAGCGGCAATTTCGTAATCGAGAAGAGTACATATGGGTTCAATTTTGTTAGCCTGAACTCAAGTCGGAGATATTGATTTTCAAGGATGTCTTCGGGTTAAATCGATTAGTGAATTGAATTTGGTGATGGTGATGATTTGTTCTTTGTTAGATCGAGATAATGTTACGAATGGTGGTGGTCGAGCTGAGTGAGGATAGTGGCAATCATGCTTGAGTTGAGAGAGAAGAGTAATGGAACTCGAAGCCGTCTCGGTGATTAAGCAAAGGCAAGAGTGTTACAATGGAATTTGTAGGATTAAGTGCAATCCGGTGTCATTATGAGTTCTTTAGTGGTGCTTGTTTTGTTGACCGAATGAGATGAAAAGGGTGGTGGATTGGCTGAGTTGTTGTGTTGAAATGGCTAGGCAGCGTTATGAAGCTTCGGGTGTGTCTTGAAGACTCGAGACCCGAGGAAGAAGATGATGAAACAATAATTGGGATTGTGTGAGGATTTCGAGGTGATTCAGGCGGTTCGGATGAGCGAGGAAATGGGGATTTGATGGAGTCCGCATTGGTGCCGCGTAATGATGTTTCGTATCTTGGAGCTTGCCGAGAAGTGGTATAGACTCAGATGCTTATGAGTCGGGTATTGGTGGAGGAAACATGACCTGGGAAGAGCTGAAAGTGCTTGAATTGGCAGGCACAGGATGGTGTTGTAGGTCTGTGTAATTGAATATGGTGGAGGTGTGAAGACTGAATGTTGCAGACAAGAAGGGAAGCAAGAATTGACTCAAATTTGATCGCAGTCTAAGCTCGTTGTGTTAAACTAGATGAATGTTAGGGACCATCACAACGGAATGAAGACATAGATCGGCACGAATGTGGCTCAGGAAGCCACGTAAAAAAAGTAACTCCTTCGGATTCTTCATTCCGGCGAGTCAACTCGCGATGACCGATCCGCACGAGTCGAGCGCGACTCAACTCACCCGGTAAGACCGGCCACCAATCGGAAAGCCGACTCGGTAGCTAACTCCCTCTTCCCCGCCTTGACCGCTGACCGACGGTTGACCACTTTGACCGTTTGACCGTTAGTCCTAACGGTGGACCGACGGGAATATTCCATCGAATATTCTACCGATGGAGAAATTTTTAGGTGGCCGCGGTGACGGATTCCGGTCAAATTAGGCCATAATACCGGTTTTTCTACGACCAAAATTCCGTAGAATTTTCTATGGACTTCTCTCATGGGTGTGAAGACTTGGGCTTGGAATTGGATGGAGAATTGGACTCAAATTTGGAAAGAGAAGATGGAAGAGAAGAGAAAGACTTGAATTTGGAAATTGAATTGCTAAAGGAAAAGGATTCTAATCCTTGAAGAGTTGGAGAATATTGAAGCCTATAAATAGAGAAGTTTTCTACATCTTTTACACATCTCTCTACACACACAACACTTGTGTTTTTGCTTTTGAAAACTTTTCTTTTCTTATTCTTTGTGTGAACTCTTTAACATGAGTAGCTAATTTAATTATTGATTGAGGATGAATTCCTAGTTCTTAACATGATTTGAGTTTTGTTTTCAATTTTATCTTGAAGTTTTTCACATGATTATCGATTGTTTTTACTAATAGGAATGATCTTAAAGACATTCATGATTGATTGATAGATTGTTTGGGTGGCCAACTAAATTGATTTGTCGATTTAATCTAATGCTAGTGAAAGTTAGGGGATAAGTAATCGTTTTGACTCTTTACATAAGTAGCAAACACGAGACCTTGCGGAGGGATTCCGTGGAGCAATTGTGTGTAGAAACAACGCTAGAAAGTGAACCAAGCGAACCGAGTTTAACTACTAGTACTAAACCTAAATTCATAAATCTTAATGCATTCAGGGAATTACATCTTGTAAGCGAACCTCAAGGTGGTTCTTTTGGATAGAATCGATAACTAAGCGGACTTGTTACTCAAAGTGAAATAAGGGATTTTGGGGCTAGCTAAGCGGACTCGCTATCCTACTTGGTGATAATTTGTGACTAATAACAAGTAGAAAAGAACATAACTTGATTCATTGTTTTGCAACGAAGAAGGATTCCTTGGTCTTGTCTCTCTTACTGCTTTCAACTTTCGATTTTAATTGCTTTGTTTATTTTCTTTTGCTTTATACATCCCCCCTTTTGTGACAATTTTTACAACTAGAATCTCTTGCTCCTCGTGGGAACGAACTTGACTTCCATTATATTATTTTTAATTGAGTGGAAATATTAATTAATTTGATTGCACCTACGACACGCATCAGCAGACCTTTCCGGCCAAAGTTAGTCGGTATGTTCTTCGACCGTCGACCCTGCCGACTTTTGATAGTTTCAAAACTGAAAGTGTTGAATTCTTCTTTAATTTTGAGTATGATTTCATACCCAGCTTTGCAATCCTCTTTTTAGATGTGTTATGCTTTCATTTCAGTTGAAAAAAATATTCTCGAAAGAAAAAAATTTCATCAAAAATCTTCCCAAATGAGTTCAATCAAAAACAAAATTTCATAACTTAAATTAATGATTTCAAAAGTTTTAATCTAAATTCAATTAATTAAGCTAATCAGATTTTTTTAGTGTTAATTAAATAAGGGTATATTAGCCATTTAGAAAATATATGGTTTTATTTTCCCGAGAAGAAAAGGTTATATTTAAGGGAAAAAACGATGAATAGTTGAGTCAACGAGACTCCCAAAGTTTAAAAAAAAAAAAAAAAAAAAAAAATATTTACAAAGAAACTATATCTTCCCAAAGTGATTGATGATTTGATTCATCGAATAACCTTTGAAAATGTCAGTAAGACGAGCTCCATAAGAAGATATCTAAAATAACTCGCTTTAATTAATTCATCCTTCGACTTGTTTCTCGCCACCATTACGCCTGATGTTCCTTTCCATCCATATCTCCCACATTATAGCAAAAGGAAAGATCTGCCATATTGTTCTTCTTATCTTCTTGCTATCAGCTAATCGCCAGACCCTCATTAGCAGTATAAAATCATTTGGCATTGATGAGTGCCAAATATTGCATATTTCTACACCTTTTTATTGGCATTTAACTCATCTTTTGTGCTTTAAAATCATATATTATCCCAAATTTTGTATTTTCTCTGTTCTCAAGAATAAATACTTGTACTAATTAATTTTGTGTTTTTAGGTAGTAAATAAAGCTTGGAGAAAGTAAGGAGCCAAAAGAGCGAGAAATTGAGACGAGCGACTATGGAGAAGAAAGCTACAGCCCACGTGCGCATCAGTTGCAACCCAACAAGTAGCAACCCGGTTACAAAGATATGGGCTTGAGCTATCCAAGATCCGACCCATGACCCGAATCCAAGCCCGATCCATCCTGATCCGTGAGATTTGATCCATCCGCATCCAACGGTCGCTTCATCCCGCACATCATCTTTCGCTTCATCCGCCTAACACCACAGCCACCTACCCCTTCACCCATCGACCACATCGACCAAACACCCCCCATCCTCACTTTATCTTCTCTTCTCCCAAGCGTAAAACACCAGAGCCCCCTTCCCTCTTCTTCCCGACTAGATGCGTGAGCCGACACCGCCACACCATTTCTTCTCCCGACAACACCAGCACCAGCAGCCGCCTTCTCCGCCTCTCTAGCTCAAGCTATATCCTTCATAGCTTCTCCCATAACCCTAGAAGCTAGGTTTGAGATAGATAGAGCTAGGGTTTCTCCAACAGCGAATTAATGAAGTTGCATAGCCGAATTGGATAGAGGAGACAACCATTTCAGGAATTTATGGTGAGTGGGTTTGCATTTAATTTCCAAATTGGAGTGTTAGAAGAGAATTTTGTATAAATAGGGTTGAGAATTGATGTAAAAGGTATGCCCGGATTAGCCGGTGCAACAAGCTTAATTTCAGTTGTGTTTTACTTACTTTGATAATGTTCTAATTCAATAACTAGGGTGTATATGAAACCCATAATTTGTTGTTAAGATAATCAATCTTTGGTTATTGTTCTTGTTGTGTTACATTGTGTTAGGATTAGTAGTTAACTGTTTGAGCTTATGAACCCGTGATGAGTTGTACCGAAGAAAACAACTCATACTAGGGGGAGTTAGTGAAAGGTAGTTAATAAACATCTACCCGAGACCTTCAAGGGAAGGTACAAGAACATAACTTGAGTTACATTGCCTTAGCATGGGATTAAAAGGTGAATTGATCACCCTAGTGCTCTCCAACCTTGTTTACAATCTGTTATACATTTTACTTTACATTCACAAACACTCGTCAGACGACATCCAAAACAAACCACTATTGTGTCACTCCTCTAAGAAATCAGTTAGTGAAACTTTGGAATCAATTTTACACACCCCAAATCTCTGTGGGTTCGACCTGTACTTGCCCTGTGTTGCTAGTCGACACTGTGCACTTGCAGTTACATCTGTAGGCATCATCTTTTCCCAGCCTACCAAGTTTTTGGCGCCGTTGCCGGGGATTTGGTAGTGGTGTAATCTATATTGTTAACTTTACTGGTTTTTATTGTAGTTTTGTATATATGTGTTGGATTTTATTTTGTTTGTTTGTTGTTGTTAGTATAACTTCATTTTCATATCTTCATCTGTATCTGCATCTTATTGTTAGGCTAGTTGAATCTTGCATTTAGTCAGTGCATTTGGAGACTGCATTCAAACCATCTTTTCAGCACATATTGTAGCTTATCCTCGTCCTTAAGATAGCTTAGTGTTTCAATCATCTCGTGTAGTTTCCTTCACATCTGTTTAGTGTATTCTGTAGTTGTTGTTCTAAAAAAAAAAGTTGAACTGTGCTAATTAGTTTAGGTAATCTGTAGCCTGCACTACACCATTTTTCCCGAATCGCAACTAAAATTCGTAACGGCCCAGCAGCCGTTACAAAATTTCCTGTTACAAAAGTTCGTTACAACCTAGACGTAACAGGGTAGAGCCGTTACAAATATTTTTCCTGGTTCGTAACACGAGGCAAACGTTACGAATTGTAACTGGCTAATATTTTGAGAGTGCTATTCACACGCTTGGTCACACCAGAGCCTGGTAACATGTGTATTTGCGCGTGTGCCATTCGCATGCTGGTAGATTTTTTTCCACCGAAGATGGGTTGCACATATTTCCTCCCCGCATAAGATATTTTCACTCGACTTTTTCATTTCTTATTCTCTCTTCTCTCTTCTCTCTTGTCTCTTGTCTCCTCCGACTCTCTTCTCTTCCTGCCAAGAACTTCGATCATCCCTGAATTCATTGAAGTTTAATACGATTGCATAACAGATCTTCAATCATAACCGATCTATTGCAGTTTCGATCTGGGTAAGTGTTCATCATCATCAGTTTTTTTTATTTTTTAGGGTTCATACGTGAATCTGTTTTTTAGGGTTTCAATTGATCTGTAATATTTTTTTTTCTTTTCTTTTTCTGTTTTTGAATCTTAATCTTCTTTTTCTTTTGATGATTGGTGAACCGATGTAAGAGGAGGGTGTTGTGATCAATAAATTCTGATATGCTGCAAAGAACATAGGATTAGAATTCATGATTTTCTTCTGCTGATTCATGGCGAGAAATAGATGAAGAAATGAAGATTAAATAGGGATTTTTTGGTGATTGAATTGAGAGATGGGTTCAATTGATTTTGGGTTTGAACCGATTTGAATTGAGCAATTGATGATGATTTAGGGTTTGTAGAAGATGGATCCATGCTCGATTTGTGAGAAGAAGAATTGGTAGTTTATGTTTGCAATTGGGTCATTCTCAGATTTAGGTTAAATCTTAAACCCTAGCTTCTATTTTTTTGAATTTTGTTTTGATTTTTTTTGTTGTTGAGATTTTTTGTTTAGTTGTGTATTGGTTATATGTGCACATAACCCAACTAGTGTTAATCCAACCCTTGAGCAGTGGGAGCAAATCATTCAATAATGAGATCACAAGGGTTGCTATATTCGTTGACAGTGCTTATCAGGTACACTCTGGATATCAACCAAATTAAGCCTGTTAATCCTGCCACAATAAATAAGAGGATCATTGTTGAATTGTGAATATTATAGTAAACTAGTGAGTATGTGACTGTTAATGTCATTATAATCCCGTGGTTCACTAATATAGAATACTTAAAACATCTTTAAAGGTTTCACAAGTGGAAGCAGATGCACAACCCATTCACATGTTTGTAGCAGATGGTGGTGAATGTTATGCCCTTAGTATTGTAAGATTCTATAACTTAATGAGCTTTCTGGAAGTATTTAAAAGAGCATATTAATATGCCAATTAGTAAGCCTTATAAGTTATATTTAAGTTTTTATTTTCCTGATTAAAAATTACTCCCTCCGTCCATTTTTAAGAGTCCGCTTTGACTTTGTCAAGATATTAAGGAAATCCTATAAAATGTCATGACTATCCCTTGACTAGCCTATTTAATATTACGTTATTACCAAAATTAAAATTATTAGTGTTAAAAATTCTAATTTGGATAGTATTATTGTTTTAGGAAATGTTGTAAAGAAATAAAAGCAAACTTATACTCCAAAATTTAAGAATTTTTTATTTCCTCCATTTGATTTTGGTTTCCCGCACTAAAACTTTGGAGCCTTTGAAATTTTTATTTGAGAGGGAAAATTTTTTTGAAATTGTAGATTATTTCCTCTTTAGATATACTCTACCATGAATTTGAGATTTTGTCATAAATTTTTTTGATTCTTTGCCATGTAAGAATAAATAGAAGTATTATGAATTTTGTAACTACCCATAAATGTTTTTATTCAAAAAAGGAATGGCAATTAATATAAAAAAATATTGAATGGATTTTTCCCTTATATATGGTGATGATATTTATGATTTTGAATTAAGTTTATATTAAAAATGATTTTATAATTATAAAAAAGAAAGGGTATATTTGATAGTTTAAGAGAAAAGTATGTCTACAAACAGAGCAGACAGATAAAAATGGACATACCAAAGTAGAAATTAGACGGATAAAAATGGACAGAGGGAGTAATAAAACTTCTATGAATCTCATTGATGGTGTAATAGGTTTGCAAATCGGTGATGTGGCTAGCTAGCGGAGTAGAGAGACAACTCAAGTCAGCGATTTGATGTGTTATAATTTTCTCTTTAGTTTTAATTTCCTTTTGTTTTTACGAGAGAATGATGTAAGTTTACATAGCTTTATATCTTCTTCTTGTTGAACTTTCGTGAGGAACAAACCCGAGTACATTTTCATGTTCATAATGGTCTTATGAGCTATTTGAACCATCTACTTGGTTGTACTTACTACGCCTCATGAGCAGAGCATTTCTTGTATGGATACATCTCCGAAATTACGCTATTGTGGGCTCGCGAGAATGGCTGCGTTGTCATCCATTCCCTCGAACATCCCACAGGAATATCTATACGAAGATCTCAATTTCTTGTCACAATGTGAATTTATCTGCCAACTTTGGTTTAAAATATGACGGTTGCATATGATAGGTGTCTCAATGCGTCTTTGTCCTTGTTACAACTGCGACTTTTGGCAATGACGATGATGAGTTCGCCAAATGGCAGGAGGTTAGAAAAGCGTAACTCGAAGCCGAGGCTTTGAAGCATGGCTGAAAGTTAAATGATGTTGTGGGTCATATCGATTGGATGGGGATGTTGACAAGAGGCCCTACCACACCACATGATGGCGAGGAAGAATTCATCGATGATGATGAAAGTGTCTACAAGTAGGAAAGAGATTTTCAAACATGGGTTCACCAAGTAAGTTTTTGGCCATGTCTATTTGCCTCGTTTTGAACTAATACTAGGTAAATGGGATATTAATTAACATGTTTCTGAATAATATTTCAGCAAAACTTGGTATCGAATACTGAGGAAATATATGATTTGGACGAGATGACTTTTCCACAAGAAGAGGAACTGTTACCATGTTAGTGGGAACCGACATCTCTTTAAAAGGAGTGGTTGATGAAAATACCAAAACAAAAGAAGCAAAGCTTCGAGGGGAACGTAAGGCGCCCGAGAAGAAAGAAAAGAAGGTAATCTTTTGATCCCATGTTCCAATAGTGTTGGTTATGCTAACAAATCGTCATGTTATGTCATACTTCTAGGTTTAGCTATTTTCCGTATTTTCATAGAGTTTTGCTTTTGTCATATCATTTTGTTGTTCCTTCAAGGATAGTCTGCTTTCAAAACGGTATTCTTTTTGGTGTCATACGAACAAATTCTGGGCCAGTTTAGGAATTTCTCTTGTATCGACCTCTTTGAGTTCTATCTTTGCAGAAAACAAATAAATCTCCTCGATAGTTGGTTTGACTTGAAAGTCAATATACATGTTTCTGTTGAGCTAGAGATCAAAATATTGGATGGAGCACCTTTACGCCCTGGTGGAACTCCTGTTATGACTGCTCACCCAGCAAAATTTGAGCAAGAAGGTAAAATATTGGTAATGAAAATTTCCCGCATCACCAAGTGAAGTGACCGTGTTCAATTATGGCAAAGGCATGTGACTATCTTAACAACAAGCTCTTACATGTTTTGTAGGTGATAGATTTATAAAAAAACAAGTAGATAAAAAAACAAGTAGATAAAAAAAAAAAAATTAAGTTGAGGATAAGATACTTAGATGGGGTAAGTCTCATCTTTCGATGGCTTCTAGCGCCCGAATGTATTTTTGATGGCTCATAAATCTGTCCATAACTTTCTTTCATGTGCAGGGGTCGTGATGCTTCTTTGAAATAAGGGTAAGTAAACTAATAAGAAGCTCTTGTAAGTATTTCTCAATGTTCATGTAGTATGTTGGTATGTAGAGAGTGAAATATGACACTCCAATTGATATTTTTGTGTAATTTCATCCGTATGTGGTATGGTATGCTTATGGATGTTTTTGGTTTGTTTCATGTAGTCTGGGTTGGAATTATGAACTTAAAGGAAGGGATGAAGGGGTTGATTTGTGCATTCGGGATAGTAAGTTACCTGCTCCACTTCTCTTACTTAAAGATAACCTCATAGCTTATGAGCAGATTTTTTCCTGTTCATACTTCCATCTAAGTATATGTTTTTTGTGTTTGCAGAGTTAATTGGATGATGCTCTGCACGCACCAAGTTTGGAGCAAAGGTTGGAGAACAAGGCAGTCAGGTTGAAAACAAGCTGTAAGTTTTGTAAGTTTCTATGTATATTCGTAAGTTAGATGAATTTGTGAACATAGGAATTCTATTAACTAAACTTGATAATTCCAGTGTATTCCATTAGCATTTCATACTTAACAAATAGAATTTGGTACTTAGAAGAATTTAAGTTCTTTTTTTTTTGTATGAATCCTTGTATGAATCCATCCGAATGTGAGATGAATTTGACCGAAGAAAATATTGTTGATTGTGGAGGATTAAATGAAAGGTGAATGCAGGTGGTTATTTGGAATTCAGGCGTATTTCCCGTGATTAATGAGCTGCTGTAGTCGACCTTGACCTGGTCAAAATTGGTCATTGTTGACTAATTTTGACCAGGTCAATAGACCTGCAGTAATTTTTTTTTTATGTTACAAAAACATTCGTAACGTCTTAAACATGTTACAAACGAATTACATTAAATAAATTCGTAACGCTCGCATATTACTGACCGTGCCAATGAGTAACGACTCGCCGCCACCTACAAGGGCCGCATTAAGAGAAAAATTCGTAACGGCTTTGGGATGTTGAAAAATTTGTAGCACCCTTTTTCGTAACGGTCCGGAAAGATTACAACCCCGATTCGTAACGCTCAAAACCGTTTGAATCGGAAAAAATGGTGTGTGTCTTTGCCATTATAGATTAACTGTATTTTATGTTTATTCCATCGTGTAAATCTTATAAGTTTCTTTAGATAGCTCATGTTGTGTAAGTTTCTTTAACACGGCTCCGTTGTGTACTCCATTTGTTTATATAATCTGCATCTTTGTAATTTTCTCTATCAGTCTCTATGCATTCTGTTGTATTGCATCCTCATAATTGCATTTAGTTAATTTTCTTTTAACTTTTGCCTACATCTAGGAATTTTAGCGGCATCTTTATCATCTATTCCTGTAGTTCATTCATTATTTTTAGTCACATACCTGCATTGTCTCAGTCTTTTTGTTAAGATAAGAAACTTTGCATCATTATCTGGTAGTGTAACTTAGTATAACGTGTTCCATATCAAGCTTGCTGTTATCATCGTCTGTAACTGTGGCATGATAGTTCTGCGAACTTGAGTCTGTAATATATTCCCTTTAGTAAGTCATTCATATAGGATTCCGTAGGACTGTAGTATTTAGCTGTTCATTGGAATTTTGTTAACACCTGCTGTTTCATTATGTCACCTGTACTGGAACTCGAAATTGTAAAGCATGAGCTGTCCATATCTCTGCTACATTGTGACACTCCCCTTGAGATTTCTGAACCTTTGGTTGTGCTAGCCGCCCCGCAGAGCTAATTTGTCCCCATTTTAGCTGCATCGTACTTGTTATTGCATCATTCTCGAATAGAATTTGCATTTGTAGGTCAATTATCGTAGAAATAACCGTAGCACTGGAAGTACTGCCGATTAACTAGCGATTTTATAGTGCAAGCATTCTCGCACCCCATCCCATGTCCATCAATGCACCGTGTGTTAGCTTCATTTGGCATAATAAACACTTTCTGCCTCCCTGTAACAAAACATTCCAGTCTCACTTTGTAGTAACAGTTTTATACTTCATGTGTGTTTACATTTCTGGGAACTGAATCTGTTTTCTAAGTAACCAGGTACCTGAACTTTCACTATTGCGAACAACAAGGAGGGGAAGGCAAAAGGATCGAAACAAACCTGAGTATCGTGCTTAAACCACAGTGCCTGCGAAGCTAAAGAAAAGCAGAAGAGAGAAGGAGCAGCAGAACACAATCTGTGGAAGTGCATAAGCCCGATTTTGCGCCGGCGGTTTGTTCTTCAACATCTTTTTACTCTTGAGGCTTATGTGATTGACATACTATCCTGCTCACTGAACTAGGATATCTATATTGGCATATTCCTGTGACATTCGATTAATTTCTGCAGCCAATTTCATTCTTTGGTTCATGAATATCGTGTTTGTTTCTCCCTGCAACATAAGGTTTTAGTCACGAAACCCTGAGATTTTAAGTAAGCCCAAATGCTAGCTGTTGTTCTATCATTCTGCCTAACTTAAATTTCAGCAGGACTCAAAACTGTGTGAATACCATAATCTGTGATCTCTGAGTAGCATGTTGACTTGCTGAATTTGTTGAGTCTTGTATGCTATCTTGATTTGGAAACACATATTTGATTTTTTCATACTTCGAAAGACCCTATATCCGTGTGTATGCATCACTGAATCCGTTTGTTCTTCCTGCAAGCATTACTCCTTTTGCTTAGGCAGTCGTTACCTTCTAATCAGTACAACATATTTTTAAATCTGTGTGCAAAAGTTCTGAGAACTAACTTGTGAGAGTTGAGTGTGCTGTGGTTAGCTGGGCTTGTTGTTAGCTATACCGAAATTGTGAATCTCTGAATCTGTCAGTGATACACGCATATTGATCTGGTCTTCCTGCAACAAAACATTTCAGGCTCAGTTTGTAGCAACAGTTTCATACTTACTGTGTATTTACATTTTTGTGTACTGAAATCTTCTCTTGAGAATCCAGGTACCTGAACTTTTGTTGTGAAAGTCAAAAAGGAATAAAAAGGGCAGAACACATCTATCTGTCGTGCCTACACCTAGTCCTGTACCATCAGTACCTGCAACATCTCTCAGCGAAACAAGGAAGGATAAAGGAGCAGCAGAACCTGTTTATCGTGCCTAAACCCAGTTTTATACTGGCGGTACCTTTGAAACCAAAGCAGCAAACCAAGGAAAAGGAGAAAAGGGAGCAAAGAAACCAGTTTTTCAAGCCTAAACCAGTTCTATACCGGCGGTATCATTCTTGAACCCTGTCATGTTTGAATTTGTGAATGATACAAATGATGCCATGTATGCTCACCGAACTAGTGCTCACCGACCATTGTGAAACCCCGCAACATCTTGGATCCATGCACATTCCCTATGATAATTTGAGTAACATATCGTGCTAACCGGAATTGTTGTTTTACTGAGATTGATTCTGTGTGCATAATCTCTGGCCTTGGAATCTCACATGCATTGCTTCCCGTTTTGTGAATTGCTTGGTCTGTTCGATAAAGCCATAACATATGGTATTTGTGTGCATGCTCTCGTACTAATTGAGTAACATATCGCTAGCAAATTGTTACATCATTGTGAATCTCCCAAACTCTGCAATACCCTGTGTCTGCATACATCCATGAATCTGTCTTAGTGACCATGTATATTGTGTTTAGGAATGCTTGTTAGAGAGTATTATGTCGATTTTGGAATAGGGTTAGGGATGAGAAATCATCGCAAAATCAATTAGAGAACTTGCTTACGGGCATTCTTCACATTATGAACCCCACATACCATGATGTTAATAATTTTAGGGATTATTATGAACCTTCTCAGGGTCCTAGTCAGCTGAATACACATACCCTAGTTATTATTCGCACATGTATCATCCACCGCCGGGGAGGTTGAACAATTTTGTACTCCAATGAACTCTTGTATGCAACTGTGATGGAGAATATCAAAACTCATTGAGCAAAATAATGCTAGATTTGAATTGAAAGCATTGCATGATCATCCATAAGAACACATCTGAATGCCCATTCGATAGTGAACCTCATACACAACCATGTATTGAATATCCATGTGAAATGAGAATACCCACTATTGAAAACTCTCCTTCCATTGAACAACTTAATATGATTCTTAAAATGAACCTGATTCATTTACAAAGTGAAGAAAGGAAGGAATTTCATGATAGGATGTTTGTTGTACCTAATGAAGTAAATTTTGAAAATAGTGTTTCTATTCCTACCTCTTACCAACCGACACCGAATATGAACCTAATCTAGAGGTAACGAAATGACTAGAGACACTATAGTTTTTAATAGGGAATTGCATCTTTGTTACGATGACGATGATGATGATATGCGCATTGAAGCGGTTATCAATTGTGAATATAAAATTGCAGAGTTTTTATGACTCTGAAACATTAGAACATGCCGGTACAAACCTCCACTCCGATAACCTTTGTTCCTCATACATCTCTGGCTCTTTGTATGTGCATGAAATTGTTGATTTGAAAACCTGCAATTTTCATGAAGAACATCAAGACACAACTTGTGTCTGACTTAGGGGGATAATGTTCTGTTGCCATTAATGATCTTATGCATGAAAACAATCTTGATATGTCTGATTCCCTGCCTAGATCACAAGCAGAAGTTTCTTGTGATATCCCTATGCATGAAACTGAAGTTTTAGATGATGATGATTATGAAATGGGGCTTGTTGAAATGTTTTATGAACATGAGCATGATGTTGTACTTGTTTCTGACTTAGGGAGAGTTGAATCATGTAATGATACAAATGAGAATAACTTAGACAAATCTGATTCCCTGCTTAAGTCACAACATGATTGTCTTAATGTCAGCCGAGAGGTTGTCAAATCCACTTTGTGGACAGCTCCAAGCTTTGGATTAGAAATGTGTGCCTCCCAAGTCCTCTTGGACTATTTTGCAGCTAAGTACAATACCTTTGAAGAGCCACAGTTGGAATGTGTATCTCTACCCGTCCCTAATAAAGTCCATTTTGAACTAGACCTTGTGCATGATGTACCTCTAAAATTGCAAGATTTTATGCTCAAAAACACATCTTGTTGACAAGTTTAGGTTTGGGGTAACTCGTTCACATATGCGATCTTACTTGCACTCATGTTATATATGTGTAGGGCTGTTGATGTTTCGCATATCGTCTTTTTGGGTTAATCCTCAACTCTTTAGATTGTTGTATGGTGAATTTTTCTTGTATATAATCCAAATAAGTAATGTTACATCTTATATCTTGAATCGGTCGTAGTCTTCTTTGTATATATTGTGCTAATCCAATATGATCTCGCCTGAGAATGTTGGATTTTAGCCTTGACTAATGAAGCTCTAAATCTTGCTTTTGACATACCTAATCTCTTCCCTTTTCTCCACTCAACATAGTTCTCATGGTATGTGTTGTTTTAAATTCTTATCATCTGCTGACATATTGAGGACAATGTTAGATTTAGGTTTGGGGTGTGATTTGCATATAGAGTTTTTAGTCTTTTAAAAAAAAATTCAAAAATTCAAAATTTTCAAAACTCTTTTGTAAATATGTACATAAAAACCTCCAACTTTTAGAGATCTTAGAGTCACTAGCATGCTTCTAGCTTTATGTTTACATAGAGAGTCCCACTGAAATAACTAAAATTGGAAGTGCTGGAGAACACATTCAGGTTTCTTAGTTGATTAGAGCGTTAAAGTTGGATTTAACCATGCCGGAGGGCTTAATTAGATGTCGCAAAGATATTTGGTAGTAGAATTTGTGATCACCCATAGTGGGAGACTACCCATTTTTACATCAAAGCGAGGCACCGGCCCTTCAATTTTTGTGACTTTCAAAATCTGTTAGAGTGTGTATCACCCGTCAATTCCTGTGTAGGAATGGTGAGCTACCCAACTTCGCACCACTTTCAAGACTATTTTTGATCTCTTGAGTGCTAATTTTGTCAATCATGAGGGTGACGTTTAAAGATGAAAACTCCTTCTTGTAGTTCGATTTGTAGTTAGCATCACTCTCTTCCTCTACAACAACACAACAGATCCAGAAACACATCATGCCAACAGCAGAGCAACGCAATAGAATATTTGAAGAAAAGTTGAATAGTCCAAGGTTTACATGCAACAATTCAAAGAAAAGAAAATAAGATGAGAATTAGTGAAGTTTATAAAATCAAGACAATACAAGTTGTGAAGAATTAAGTGATAAAGTCCTTCATCCATGGAGTTAGTAGTTTCATTGTTTTTGTTGTTATTTTCATTTCATGTATAATTTGAAGTAATTCAAAAAAAATCAAAAATCAAAAATCAAAAATCAAAAAAATCAAAAAAAAAAAAAAAAATTGTAGTTTAGTTTTGATACCACCATGGTAAAGAAGAAGAATCCAAGAAGAAAATTCCAAGCAACAAGGAAATTGAAGAGAAAAGTTAAAAATTGTCAAGTTTTTGTGAAGTTAGGAAGTTGGTCATCAACGAGTTGAAGACCGAAGATTGAAGACATTTCTATGGATGCAAGAGTGATGTTAATTTCCGATCGGATGTGAAGGTTAGTGAGTACTCCCATCCTTGCTAATGGTTGATTTCCTTTCTTAGAGAGATCATCATAAAGATTCTTTTTGTCCACAATTCCGTGGAGTCCTAAATTATTTTGGAAGGTTATCTTCTCACCTTCAACGTGTGCAGGATTTCTCTTTATCCCCACCACACATGAGAGACTAAAAGCGGTCTTTTTGAGTGCAATTATCATAAAACCCTATTGGTGAGGCAAGTCGAGGCTCGTGATCACTCGAACCCGAATTCTTTCATATGGTATGGTTATTTCTCGCTCAACTCTCAAGGATGAGAATGCGTTCTTTGGTAGTTCTAACTTCGTGTTACTAGCATGCAGAAACTCTATATCCTCATAGCTCCTTGGATGCTTGGAGACTCTTTTTACGCTGGGTTGGAGAAGGTTTTGTGGGTACACCTCTCGTAAGCCCTCACGAGACTACAACTCGTCCACTAGGGACACCTAGGGGTTTAAAGGCTTAGTGCATACGCTAAATGCATTCGAGAGACCAACATGGTATAGCTAGATTTCTTAATTTCTGCTTCACTTGGAGGACAAGTAAAATTCGTGTTTGGGGGTATTTGATGAGTGCCAAATATTGTATATTTCTACACCTTTTATTGGCATTTAACTCATCTTTTTGTGCTTTTAAAATCATATATTATCCCAAATTCTTTATTTTCTCTGCTTTCAAAGAATAACATTTGTACTAATTAATTTTGTGCTTTTAGTAGTAATAAAGCTTGGAGAAAGTAAGAGCCAAAAAGAAAGAAAATCGGGAGATTTAGCGACTATGGAGAAGAAAGCTACAAGCAGCCTCCACGTGCGCACCACAAACCCAACAAGTAAAGAACCCTGCATAAAGATAATGGATTGAGCTATCAAGATCCGACCCATGACCCGAATCCAAGCCCAGATCCATCTCGATCCGTGAGATTTGATCCATCGCATCCAACGGTCGCTTCATCCCGCACATCATCTTTCGCTTCATCGCTCTAACACCATGCCACCTACCCCTTCACCCATCGACCACATCGACCAAACATCCCCATCCTCACTTTCTCTTCTCTCTTCTCCCAAGCTGAAACACAGAGCCTCCTTCCTCTTCTTCCCTGACCGGATCGCGAGCAAGCACACGCCACCACCATTTCTTCTCTCCCAAGCCATGTAATGGGTCATAATGCTTGTTACTCCAAGTATAAGATCCTCCAGTCAAAGGGAGATCAATTAACTCCTGATCAGCAATAAAATCATTTAAGAATTTCATATTCCTTGAATCCCCTCAATCTTATTTCTCTCAGCATCACTCCTAATAGCGTTAAAGTCACTAGAATCACCATGCCTCAGGTTGACCAACTTCGATCTCAGCCAAATCTTTTGTAAAATTTCCTTGATGCATACTCACAAGGTGAGTACAAATTTGAAACCATTACTTGAATCTAAATAGACAAGAAATTGTGTTGTAACCCAACCTCTTATCTAAAAGCTCCAAGACAGCATTGTCCCATATAGAGATTAAACCACCACTATTCCAGCTGAACCTTGAAGGAATAATTCGAAGCCAAACTCATCATCATGCCAAAGTTGTCTAATAAAATACTCAGAAACAGCACCCAATTTTGTTTCCTGAATAGTACATACTAAATATTTATGCGTCTGCGATGATATCTCTAACTGCCACACTGCTTATCAAATGCATTTAACTCCTTGATGTTCAGATTGATTATTTTAGTTCCATCTACCACCACCAACTCCCTAGAACTTTGCATCATCCAACTCATTATTCGGCTCTTTAGAGTTAGTTGTAGTAGTTGAGTCACAACTATCTTGAACTTGCTTGCCAGCTTCAATGGCTCTATCCACTGTCCCTGTATTTGAATAGAGTTTCGGTGATGCTATCACTTGCTTCCTTCTCATCTTTGGCTTTAATTCCCTAATCTCGAAACATAACTCAAAGACCATCTTTGAAGTTGAAAAAATCACTTCATTAGTGTCAACATTCTTATTTTGAATGTCCTCGAGTTTGATGAAAATCTTATCTCACTACCGAAAATAAGTTTTCACTCTGCGGTCATTCCCCGTTGAGAATTGAGAACAACAATAGGAGAATCACAAACCAAAGTTTCCACCCCCGCATTTTCTCGCAATACTACCTCGAAGGTCGCCGATAACTCAGGAAGAAAAACCTTCTATTATCTTGTCCTCCCAACTTTCATTCCTTAACAACTCAGCAGAGGAAACCCAACTACACTTCTACTTGCTTCATTAAGAAATCCTCGGCTAATCGATCCACGGGAGATTACACAGATGAATGGAACTCATCAATCAGAAACCACTTGTTTACCATTAAGATACCATCAATAATGTCAAGTCTAGATGAAAGTAGCCCACCCTCCTTCATCTAAAGACTGCCATTATTGATAGAATGAGTTCAAGCTCCGCTTTGGTTCATGGAAGCATTACCTACTCTTCCATCCAAACCCGTAGCTGAGCAAGCAACCCTTATCTGTAAAAGTTGGTTGTTATCCCCTACTGCATTAACAGCCGCACCTTGAGATTTCAAGCCAGTGGACTCAACCTCCTGAGCCGCACCACTTGATGCCGGAGATCTTTCAAGAGCTAAAGTTTCAGTCATGGCATGCGATTTTTCTTTATAAATCCATTTACCATTATCAATTTCGTACCGCTGAAAACCGATTCCGATTCGCCTATTTGTACCGATTTAACTCCCCGAATACGCGGCTTTGACTATTTTGAATTTGAAAAATCACAACCCAAGAATCAACTGCTATACTCCGCCTGCAAGCTAGCCTTTTACTCGCATCGAATTTGAAATCCCATTGGATTGAAACAGCCCATTTTTGATCTCCATCTTCAACCATGGAAATCGCCGGTATCATCGAGAAATCTCTTTTGACAGAGATTCAAATTTTTTTTTAATGTTCTAACTTAAGAGTGCCAGAATCAATCTCAATTAAATCACCCATCGATGCACCAATGAAATCGAACATGTTGAATCCATTTTTTGAGGAATTCCTTCCGAAACAGCCACTTACCCAATCTCTTGACATAGCCTTTAATTGGAATAATGCTTCCTTTTGAAGTTTTTTCAAATTGATTCTTCCTCAAGAACTTGTTTGGACCGAACAATATGAACATTGTTGAACCATCTTCTTACCATCTTCGGGTTTCCATAAATCCGACGATAAGCATATGGGAGACGAGTATTTTGGCCGATTGTTCATCTAAGATTTCAAAGTCCATAAACGACTCCCAATGCATCTCTGCAACACTTCTCTTATACCCTTTGTCTGATCGAATCCTCAACTAAAATCGATCAAACGCCAATGACTCCTACCCGCTTGTGTTTGAAAGAAGGCGTAAAATTAATCAGACTAACAAATCGCTTAGGTTTCCTAATCGATCGTTTACTCTTCAACATCTTATGTAATTCCTTTTTGTAGAAGGGCCCAATAATAACAGCTATCTCCACAAGGTACACAAATCGCACTCGATCTTGCTTCATCTCCTCTTGAACCCCCGGATATTCTCAAAAATATCTCCCACTTGTCATTCTCCTTATCCTCCACACAAAAAAGAAGTCACCCTCTTCTAGGCCGCTATTTCCTTCCGTATCTTTGATCTCTTGCCTCCTCCAAAACTTCAATCAACCACTATATGTTGGAAGATGAATCCATGATGTGAATCTCCCTTCCTTTCTTCTCTCTAATCTAATCCCTTCCTTATTACCTATGCCATTTCAATCGATCGAAAAAATTCTGTCAAGGTAAAGAGGGTTTCTGCAACTCTTTCTCTCTCCATAAAAAAAAATCAAAAACTCATGGATGAATTGATGGATGATAGCTTTGACAAAAAAATATATGGTTAAGGGGTACTGCTCTTTTACTTCAAAATAACCCTATTTTGTCTTATTGGGTATACCCCAATTAATGCAGGTATACCCCAATCAAAGCCGAGTTTTGTTTCTTTTCTATTTCGTAACAAAATGGTAAGAAGTTGATTAACCGATCATTGCTTTAAAGATAAGCCTTATATACACGTCCACATTCTCCTTCACCTAAAACGCAATCTTTCTTGAACTTATTTGCAACAGCTAGCTCTCTGTATCCAGTATGTGAAAGTATGAACACCAACATTTGGAGTTAAACCATCAACATGAAGTAGTTTAAACCTTTCTAAAAAACCAGATAAAGCAGATGCAGACATGATGAATCTCTAGTCCCCTCTCGATGTGTCGGGCACGATGGCGGAGCGAGATCAGTGAGGTAAGTTTTTAATTGAGTATGTATGAAATTGTTGTAATCGATGGATCCGATTCTCCTGGTTCTTTCCGGTTAATCTTGGACGTTATGCTTCTTACATCCACCATTGCTTAAATAGCTTAGTTTAATTCCCTCTTCTTTTTTCCTCGGATTTTGGTTTTTTGGTTATCTTATTTCATTTCTATTGAGTCCTGTCAATCATGATTTTCGTTTTACTTTAAAAAGAATGGTTGCTAGCTCATAGTTGTTTTGTCCTCTCGGGTCTTTCCACTTGATTATTTAATGGTGTTGTTAAGTTATTTTTGAATTAGTAATTGGTTGATTTTTGAGATCATTATTTAGAGAATGAAAAAGGTTCATTGATTTGTACTTGGAAATCAATTTGAGGTCTATTTTTAATTAAGGTAGTTTCGTGGCTTGTTCTTTCTACGAGAAGACGAGGTCCGATCAGCGTTTAGGTATATGTAAACTAGGCCTAGGATTGGTTTGAAGAAATTTTCAATTTTTCTTGGCTTCTAATTTTATCTTGAAACGTTTCGATGATATTAATCTGCTATAAATATTAAGTTGGTTTTAAAAATAGATGTTTCAAAAAACAGTTGGTTTCCTAATTGAGAAAAATCAGATATGCCTTTACTTTTCTGGATTTCTTTTTCTTAACTTCTTTTTATGACAAATACCTCTGTGGACCATTTCACTTTACTTATTTTGGTCGACAAGTGTCACGGGATCATTTCCACTTTTATCGATAAGTGTCTTAGAAACACTTTTAATTGATTAATTCTCTTGGTTCTTTAATTTTCTCCAAAACAAACCGTGCTATAATATTAATTAAGAACGGTAGGAGTATTATAGTTGCTGTTGTTGTCTATAGGATCAGTGACAGCAAGATGAAATATCCGTAAAAAAGGAAAAAATAATGGTGTAATGATCATGCCCTGGTCAACTTTACAATTTTAGGAGGTAATAACACGGTGATACTGTCAAAGAAGTGAGTTGTGGAGTCGACATTATTTTTTGAAATGTCAAGAGGTTCCTTTTATGCCCCCTTTGTTAATCGTTTTTGTTCGTGTTTTTATAAAATTAGTAAAAATTAAATTTTGTTAATCTTGCTCTCTTTAGAGGAGGGAAAAAAACAAAAA
>JAJJWW010003325.1:0-57686 GCA_023531295.1 Papaver armeniacum
ACATCAAGGAAGCTATCGGCTCCATCATTAGGTCCTCCCTCTGATAACGAGAAAAGTTCTTCCACTATACGAAGACAGCCAAGTTCGTGCCCGTATCTATCACGCCCCTCCCTACCAGTCTCTTATGATCACAGATGCTGCTAAGAACCGTTGTTGCTCGTTTGTTGATACCAGCCCGAGCTTCACCATAGCAACAACCACTACAGACAAAGGTAATCCGAACTTCTGCATATTTTATTTTCCCATGGAGAAGTAATAGAGTCACGGAGGCGAGATGGCGATATCTTTATTATGGTAAACCCATCGACCATACAAGATAGAACCATGTAATTCACGCTTGGGGACGGAGGCTCAACACGGTATCCCTTCACTGTCAAGGACCTCTTCAACCCAGAAGAGACGGTCAACCAAGAAGTCATAACCGTGACAAGGTTACCACTTTTCAAAGATGCAGCGTAAGAATACCATCACCTCCCTGTTTGGGAGGTGTCTGGCCGACATGCAGTATTTGGTTCAACCATCCACAAGTACTGTTATCAATGAAGAATCGAAGAGGAAAGTCGCGCCTCAGCAAGCCATAACAATGAAGAATCGAAGAGGAAAGTCGTGCCTCAACAAGACAGACCGACCGAATCACGTGTTTCTAGATTTCCAATTTCCTATGGGAGGGGTACATGGGCTGCCAAAAGTTTGGATACAATACAGATCTATTAAGAGCGACTCCGCCCATTGATCAGCAAATGACGAATCCAAAAGATTGCTGCCTTCATCAATTCGTCAACCACCTTACCGGCAAATGCAGTGGAAGTACGTCTTTCAAGAGAAAATAAGCTCGGGATAATTACACCTGGGGACTGCCAACACAAGATGCCTTCACGTCCCTCAACAGGTTAATTTCTAATATCAGCATCATCACTGTTGAAGCTTTACGAGCCGCAGAAATTTCTCAACATGAAGACGTACATGTGCATCAAAGTATCCAAAAGTACAAATCGGAGATATTTTCACGTATCCAACCACGCCATCGAATCTGAAGTGTAACTGGGGACTTCTCATCGCATCCCATTCCATACAACCATCCAAGATTCAGAAGACGGTTCAAAAGATGTCGCTTGGAACGAAGTCCTTAAAGATTCGCGGGACAACGTCCATCCTTCTACATACTTAGCCGGCACGCCACAAATCTTCAAGAAGCGTGTAGTCTGCAAGGGGAATATCAAACAAAAGAATGGGAGAGCTCAGATTGAAAAATAATGTACACATGCTCTACTCTAACCTTACCGGGGAGCGCTACGTCTAAAGTTTCAATATATTGTGAGATCTTTCTAAGAATTTGGATTTCTTAGTCAGGATATTTCATTCATTCATTCAACTGGAAACATAAAATCATAAAAGCAGCATGAATGAGGGATTATTATTCGATCAAGCCCTGGCTCCATCCGCATGAAATAAAGACTACTAAATATCAAAGAAGTGTCATCAACGCCAGGGCCAATGGCGCCTTCACTAGAATCCTCCCCAGGAGTTGCTTCAACATCCTCTCTGGAAGCCGCTTCAACATCCTCTCGAGCCGCTTCAACATCCTTTCGAGCTGCTTCAACATCTTTTTCAGAAATAGCTTCAGCAGCCTTTTAAGGATATTCCTCATGATAGGGATCGTCCACATCAGAGTCGAGGATTATGACGTCGTCATGAAAAGGGTATTCATGTTTATCCAGGAGTTCATGTTATGCTCCACCCTCCTTCACTTTAGCCGGGCAACAAACCTTTCAGCCCTAGCACTTGTTAGCTGAGATGCTTCATCGCGCCTCCACTTTTCCTCCATGCTAACCAAAGCCAGGAAAGCTTGGACGCGCTCTCGAACGATACTCAGATGTACAAGGGACTTGGAATGCAGTTTGAGATCCCAACCAACCGTATGCCTAATATACATGGGGAACGCTTACCTGGACGCCTCTTGAACGTGACATGTTCCAAAGACAGGCCGACCCATCTCTCCTGGAAATATCTAACTTTGTCTCGTAAGTTTTACCTTTATTTGTCACCATCTAGTGCTTACCCCGCAACAATGTCACAGTTACGTACTAAGCAGGGGACTTGATGTTGATGGTGGTTTTTAGTTCAAGGTCTAAAATCGTAAACCCTGTATTTAATGCGTTGTCATCCTGCAAAGGAACATAAGCCATTTAAAAGCAATGAGTGCTTAAGCCTATTCGCTCACATATGTATTGAGCAATTCAATATATCTGTATATATGAAATTTACTTAGAACGGTGCATGCAACAGCAATTCCAAAATATTCTGTGAATTTTATCTTCCACCAGCATTATTCACTAATGCATGACTTGCCTAGTATTTTCCTATGCTATGTTCCCAGCCGAACTCTCAATATTGACATGACATGACGATTAAATGTTCACTCTCAGCAGAGTAGCATGAATCTCTCGAAGTGTCAGTATTGAGATCTGCATGGAAGTACTCGCATAGGCTGCGTCACTCTCTGACAAAGAGAATTTTGTATCGACGCACTTTTAAGTTAGCTCGATCGAACACGCTTAAATTCCTTAGAGAAAATCTAGATTGTCCATGCCAGTCTCAAAAATAATCGCGGCCACACAATTTGGCCACGCAATCCAACAAGCCTAGCCTACTCCTAGCAGAACTAGGCGATAATCATGGTGGCCATCGGCGGGCCTACTAATGCCCTGGCCGAACGGATTCCACCTAGTACACCCGCAACGCTTCGAACGATTAACCCCAATGTGGGAGATCGCGTTGTTGGCAAAACAAGTTCAAACGAGTTGAGACCGGCAAAAACGGTCTCAAAATCCATTGCATCCGTCCAACTTAGCCAGCCTAGTTGGACGGCCTAGATCGCATCTCGAACGATCGAAGAAGTACCAATGTGCTCATTGGCGGCCCAACTCCTCCCTTGGTCGATCGATCTACCCGTGGCAAGTCCATAATGCATCAAGTCGTTCGATCGAACTAGGATGGACGTGGCCGTTTTAAAACCCTAATTTGTACTTGCGGCAATATGCTACTGTCGCAAATCGATCATGACCACTCATCTTCGCCAGCCGAATTGAGTGGCTTAGATCTAATTTTAGACGATCAAAGAGGCGCCAACATGGTCGCCGGCGGCTCACCTTTATCCCTAGCAGATTGAATTACATGTGGTGATCCAGAAGCACGTCGAACCGCTTGCCCAAAGTAGGGCGATCGCGCGCTTATAAAACCCTAAATTGAATAAGCGGCGTTACACAACTGCCGCAAATCGATCACGACCGTCCAACTTCGCCAGCCTGGTCGGACGGCCTAGATCTAATTTCAGAAGGCCAACGAGATGCTTGCACACTCACCAGCAACCCATCTGTGCGTGTACCTAATCGGCATGTCCAAGTCAGTGGCAAATGACACGAATCGTTTGGTCTAATGTTAGGGTGGCCGCGCGGCTTCAAACCCTAAAATACAATCAACGACAGCGTATAACTGCCACAAATCATCTCGTCTGTCCAACTTCGCTAGCCTGGTCGGATGGTTTAGATCGAATTCTATATGACCAACAGGGTGACGCCATGATCACCGACCATCACTCCTTCACAGGGAGCGATCGACCAAGCGATAACTCGCCCATAAGGTCTTCAAACGATCACTTAAAGGTGGCCGGTCGTGCTACTTCTTTTAAGACGCTCAATCTGTGACTGATTCGATCGAGCTCTAAAACAACTATGCTTCTAGCACATCGACTATTTTCAGCTGCTTGTTTAAAAGCGATGCTTCATACACATCGATTATAAACAGTGCTTCATAAACATTGATTTCACAAATAACTTTATTATTTAACCTAAAAGCACTATGTGCTGATTTTAGCGGCAAGTCTCGTGACTTGACCCATTCACTCGAGACATCAAACATGTCACAAACTGGGGGATGCTCACTGGGGTATTGGTATGGCGGTTTACAGCGTGCGGCGTGCAACGCGCCCATTACGAGAAAGTGTCAGGAAAGACGGACGGTTAACAGTAATAAGAGTAGTGGGTGAACGTGTGATCAGTCTTCCCTCATAACGGAAACACGATAATCACCACCTTCTACACGACTCCACTTCTTCATTACTTCCTCCACTTCCTATGAGATCAGGGTGCGCTCAATGACTTATATAAATAGGTTTTCAACCTATTTCGAACACAAGTGCAAGTAGCCAGAAACCATTTTCTGATACAAGTCATAAAACAACCACACCTTCATAATTCAACATTCTGATCTCAAACACCTTCTTTGCTTCCCTCCCTAAGATAAACCCTTCTCCTTCACCTTATGACCGAATTGAATCTGGAACGGCCATTTCTTGGTTTAGGCCAGAGTCTTACAGATTGATCTCTCGAACTCAAAAGTACTCATGTGCAGTACATTTGTTTAGGGTTTGAATTCGTTTCTCATCAACACACCCAGATTTACCAAAAACAATAGAATCGGTTTTTACCCTCAAACATACCCACAAAACCTTTACTCCAGACCCTAGATATCTACGCATAACCTTGAAAGGCACTAAAGAATCTCCTTGGTTGGCATACAATCATTGACTATAGGAGGAAGTACCCTGATGCGAAATTCCAATTACTGTACACGAGTTTGCACTCAAGCATACTAAAATTCATATATAAGTGACGAGCTCTACTCAGATAGTCGCACTATGGACATCATATCCGGAGTCAAACTAATCACATGAAAAGATCAAGAAGATGGATATAGAGAAAAACGTAGATGGTTTTAAGGTGAACGGTGTTTCCCATATCTGTCCGAAGGCCTCTGCAAAGATGAACCTATCCTAATGGACTGAGATACCGGTCTGACTAATATCAACACAACTGGCATATACAAGGGGACCAGCGGTCGATAATCCTAACTCTAGGTCAACACAACTGGTATCTCAATCACTCTATTTCACCCTAGCAATGGTAACAACTTGAATCATGTGCCCCACCAAATCACTTAAAAGAAAAGAAAAAAAATAAAAACAGAAGGTGAAAAGGACTCGACGAGATATGGCGAAACTACCATGTTATTTCTAACACCTGAGCTCTGTGATTTTATGAATAGACTTTATAGATGTTTCCATCCACTCAGATTGGTTCCTCAACTCCTACAACCAAGATGTTTCCATCCACTTAGATTGGTTAGTGCCAACCTTAATAAGCATAAATTTCTAGGTTCTGGAGTTTATTTATTGCAACTAAAAGCTAACAAAAAGTTTCTTCCCCACCCCAAACTTAAATCTAACATTGTCCTCAATGTTTCTAATGAAAGAGCAATACCAAAAAGTAAAGTAACATGAGGAATCGAGAAAAGAGAAGTCGGAAAGATAGTACCTAGGTGAAGAGAGAAATCAAAAACTAATATACAACATACAATCGCCTCGATGGTCAATCAAGGGTAAGCAGGGTCCTCCAGAGGGACCTCCTCAACATCACCTGTAGGAAAGGGCTCTAAAAAGGGATTCAATCTCTGACCGTTAACCTTCGAAGAACTACTACCATCCGGTGTCTCGATCTCAACAACTCTATGAGGAAAAACAATACGGACCACAAAAAGACCGGTCCACCGAGAGCGTAACTTCCCAGGGAATAGATGCAAACGAGTATCATACAAAAGTACTTTTTGACCTGGAGAAAATGACTTTCTTAAAATATTTCTATCATGGACAAGTTTCATTTTGTTCTTATACTCCTTAGCACTATCGTAAGCATCTCTACGAATCTCTTCCAACTCATTGAGCTGGAGTTTCCTATGGGCTCATGCCTTGTCAAGTGAAAAATTTAGCTGCTTAACATCCCAATATGCTATATGTTCTAACTCAACAGGTAAGTGACATGCCTTTCCATACACAATTCGATAAGGTGACATTCCAATGGGGGTCTTAAACGCAGTACGGTAAGCCCATAAGGCATCAGTAAGCCTAGACGACCAGTCTTTCCGATTAGGATTAACTGTTTTCTCTATACGTTTTATCTCCCTATTGGAAACCTCTACCTGACCACTAGTCTGTGGATGATACAGGGTAGCTACCTTATGTGTAATACTATATTTCTTCATCAAAAGCCTAAAAGGTCCATTACAAAAGTGCAACCCTTCATCACTAATTATAGCTCGCGGTGTACCGAAACGTGTAAGTATATTATCTTTCAAGAACTCAATCACAACCCTATGGTCATTGGTTTTACACGCAACCGCCTCAATCCACTTAGAGACATAGCCTACAGCGACAAGGATGTATAGGTTACCAAAAGAATTAGGAAACGGACCCACAAAGTCAATACCCCACACATCAAAGACCTCAACAACTAAAATAGGGTTCAAGGGCATCATGTTCCAACGGGAAATGGTTCCTAATTTCTGGTAACGTTCACAAGTAACACGTTAACTATGGGAGTCTTTAAACAATGAAGGCCAGAAGAATCCACACTGCAATATCTTCGCAACAGTCTTCTTAGCACTAAAGTGACCCCCACAAGCATGATCATGACAAAAGGAAATAATACTGGACTAGTCACTCTCAGGTATACATCTCCTAATAATCTGGTCTGGACAATACTTAAACAAATAAGGATCATCCCAAAAGAAGTGCTTAACCTCAGCTAAAAATCTAGAACGATCTTGTTTACCCCAATGTTGGGGCATTCGACCAGTAACAAGATAGTTCACTATATTCACATACCAAGGTAATTGGGTAATAAAGAACAGTTGTTCATCAGGAAAGCTATCCCTTATATTAAGTGAATCATCGGGGGAATCAACAACTAGCCTAGAAAAGTGGTCTGCTACTACATTTTTTGCACCCTTTTTGTCTCTAATGTCTGGAGAAAACTCTTGCAACAAAAGGATCCATCTAATCAATCTAGGTTTCGTATCCTTCTTAGACAGAAGATATTTCAAAGCAGCATGATCAGTATATATTACGACCTTAGAACCTAAGGGATAAGGTCTAAACTTGTCTAAGGCAAACACAATGGCTAATAGTTCCTTCTCTGTAGTGGTATAGTTCAACTGGGCATCATTCAGAGTTTTGCTAGCATAATAAATCACACGAAGTAATTTGTTTTCTCGCTGACCTAGCATAACACCAATAGCATAATCTGAAGCATCGCACATGATCTCAAAGGGTATGTTCTAGTTAGGTTCCTGGACTATGGGGCGGTAGTGAGTAAAGTCTTAAGCTTCTCAAAAGCTTCTAAACAAGCAACATCAAAGACAAACTTAACATATTTTGCAAGCAAATTGCAAAGAGGTCTAGAAATCAAGCTCAAATCCTTAATGAATCGACGATAAAAACCTGCATGTCCTAAGAATAACCTTATATCTCTTACAGTTTTGGGACTTGTAAAGTATTAATAAGTTCAACTTTGGCTTTATCTACCTCTATACCCTTAGAAGATACGATATGCCCTAAAACAATTCCTGAACGAACCATAAAATGACATTTCTCCTAATTAAGCACTAGATTCTTTTCCTTACACCTAGTCAACACTAATGACAAATGATGCAAGCACTCATCGAAAAACGAACCAAATACTGAAAAATTATCCATAAAGACCTCTAAGAACCGTTCTACCATGTCAGAAAATATGCTCATCATACAACGTTGAAAAAGTCGCAGGGGCATTACATAGCCCAAAAGGCATGCGTCTATAAGCAAAGGTACCAAAGGGACGGGTAAAAGTGGTTTTCTCCTGGTCTTCTGGGGTAATAACGATCTGATTATAGCCAGAGTAGCCATCTAAAAAGCAGTAATGACTATGGCCATCTAATCTCTCTAGCATCTGGTCGATAAAGGGAAGGGGAAAGTGGTCCTTCCTAGTGACCTTGTTCAATTTTCTATAGTCAATACAAACACGCCAACTCGTGGTCACTCGGGTCGGGATTAACTCATTGTTCTCATTCTGGACTACAGTAATACCGGATTTCTTGGGGACAACCTGAACAGGGCTGACCCACTTGCTATCTGAAATGGGATAGATAATGCCTGCATCTAAAGCTTAAGAACCTCTGTTCGAACTACTTCTTTCATATTAGGGTTTAGTCGATGTTGCATCTCCCTAGAAGGTTTGGTGTCTTCCTCCAAATGAATCTGATGCATACAAACAGTAGTACTTATAGCCTCAATGTCTGTTATGGTCCAACCTAAAGCTTCCTTGTTTTTTTGAAGGACGGTTACTAGCCTACTTTCCTGATCACTATCCAAGTCGGATGCTACAATCACATGTAAAGTTTCAGATGGGCCTAAAAACACATACTTCAAGGTATCTGGTAGTTGTTTAAGGTCCAACTTAGGAGGCTCTTCTAACGAAGGAACTAGGGTAGACTTAGAAACTGGTAGTGGTTCGAACTTAGGTTTTCATCCATTACTAGTGTCTAACAAAGGGGTTGAATCTAACAAAGCATTCATCCCATTAATCACGTTATCATCATCAAAATCAATCCCAAAGTGGGCTAGGCATTTCTCTAATGGATCTTCTAACAAAGTGTTTGGTAACGACTCCTCGACTAATGTTCCTGTCATGTTTACCTATTCTATGCTTGAGTCATCTAGTTCAGAGGGTAGCTTACTAATATTAAAAATGTTCAGCTCAATAGTCATGTTACCAAAAGACAAATTCATAATACCGTTTCGACAATTGATGATCGCATTGGATGTAGCTAAAAACGGGCAACCTAAAATTACCGGTATCTGGTTCTCAGGGTCGGGTACAGGTTGGGTATCTAGGATAACAAAATCCACCGGATAAATAAACTTGTCGACCTCAATATGAACATCCTCGATCACACCACGAGGAATTTTAACGGACCTATCAGCTAACTGAAGTGTCATCTGGGTAGGTTTCATCTCACCAAGTCTTGGCTTAAGGTACACATGGTATGTGAGTAAGTTCACACTGGCTCCTAATTCAAGTAACGCTTTCTCAATACGGTAGTTACCTATTGTGCAAGTAATGGTAGGGGAACCTGGATCCTTATACTTAGGAGTAGTTGTATTCTGAATAATAAAACTCACATGACTAGCTAGGAAGGATTTCTTCTGGACACTAAGCTTACGCTTTCGCGTACACAAGTCCTTAAGGAACTTGCCATAAGCGGGAATATGCTTAACCGCATCTAATAATGGAAGGTTGATAGTAACATGCTTAAAAACCTCCAATATATCCTTAAAGTTGAACACTTGGACTCCCTCTTAGTTGGAACTAGCAGCTGTGGGAATGGGGCTCTGGGAACAAAGCCGGGCTCAATAGGACCCTTATTGGTCTCTTTAGAGACTCTATCAGTTTCTTCATTTTCTGGCTCAGAAGGGTGAACTACAACATGTTCACTGTCAGGCATGGAAACCTTATTGTCAACTTTCTTTCCACTCCTAAGGGTTGTAACAGAATTCACATGATTGTATGATTTCTCTCCTTTGGGGTTAGGATCAGTATGACTATGGAACCTTCCATCTTCTCTCTCACTTATAAACTTAGTTATTTGGCCGACTTGAAGTTCTCATTTAGCAAGAGTCTGGGAATTATTCTTCAAATTATGCCTGGTTTCTTATTGAAAGCTAAGGTGGTTATTTGATAGCATTTCATGGTTCTTTGCTAACATAGTAAGAGTTTCTTCTAAGGTAGAGATCTTTTTCTTAGAAGTGTTCTGAAACTGGTTTGACGTGAAGAGTTCTTAGTATAACCAAAACCTGGGGGAGGCTGAGGATTACTAGACTGACCTTGATTCTGGCCCTTAGATCAAGAGAAATTAGGATGGTTCCTCCAACCAGGGTTGTAGGTCTCTGAGTATGTGTCAAACTTCTGACGGTTTTCATACCTAGAGTTGTTATAGACAACATGGGCTTGTTCTTCACTAACATGACCTTCCCAAAACGAGTTATTGGGATCTATTCCACAACTAGAGACTTGAGAGGCTCTATTCCTATCATCAGGTTCAACAAGAGACCTTTGTTTATATTGATTCAATTCCAAAGCTTCCAACCTTCTAGACAAAGCAGCAAACTTAGCATCTGACTCAAAGCTTGTATCTACCACATTGGTGCTACTTCTATTGACCAAGAGTCTTTTAGGGGGTTCAACACAAGACTCCCACTGTTGGAATTTTTCAGCTACATCTTCTAAGAAGGAAAATGCGTCATCAGCAGTTTTACTAGTGAACTCACAAGCGCACAAAGACTCGACCATGGCTTTGGTCGAATAGTCTAAACCATCATAAAGAATCTCTACTAGTTTCATTTTCTCAAACCCATGGTGAGGACATTGGGATAGGAGATCATTGAATCTCTCTAAAAACCTATAAAGAGATTCTCTATCTTGTTGCACACTAGCACTAATTTTCTGCCTAACAGCTGCAGTTTTTTTTTTTTTTTTTTGATCGGTAAAGAGAAATTGTATTGATCAAAAAACGAGGGTATAAGAAATACCACCCGAAAGAGTACAAAACAGAATAGCTTAAAACAAGACTATCCTTAGAAAACAAAAAAAGAGAAAAAACAGCAATCCAAAACGCTCAAAGTTAAGGAGGATGAAAATAAGCTCTCGGCCAATTCTGAATAACATCAGCAAAAGAGTTATTTTCAAACTCTTTAAAGACTAAGCACCAGGTATACATCTCATATTGAGCTTTACTAATGACTGTAGTTGCTGAATTTACCTTGGCATTGAAAACACGAGAGTTTCTCTCATTCCATATGCTCCAGATAATTACCGCCGGAACAATGTTCCAAATCTGGGACTGCACTTTACTTAGACTAGGAAGATTCCAGGCAAAGAGAAGAGAAACAACATCAGGTGTCATAGTGAAGAACCACTTTAACTTTTCAATAAAATAAACCCATATCTTCTTAGCAAAATCACAATGAATGAAAATGTGATTCGCAGTTTCAGTTTCTCTGCAGAAAAGGCAAGTTGAAGGCACATCTATACCTCTTCTTCTTAACAGATCTCTAGTGGGTAATCTTGAATGCGCAATGGTCCATAGAAAAAACCCAATTTTTGGTGGAATCTTCAACCTCCAAATTAACTTGAAAATGTTGTTGACAGAAGTCTTAATTTCTGCATTAGCTAAAGAGTCATATGTTGATTTGACAGTGAAGTTTTTTTTGCTGGTAAGAGACCATTCCATCACATCATCCTCCTCCTGATTTAAAACAAAACCATTTAGTTCAGTTTTTAACCAATCAAATTCTGTTCTCACATTAGCATTCAGTCTTCTATGTAAACCCAATGACCATTTGAAATCTGGAGAATCTTCATCGTAACATTCAGACACAAAGCAGTTTTTCTTTCTGGAAAGTTGGTACAAATTTGGAAATACCTGACAAAGAGGATCAGAAAGTAGCCAATTATCCAACCAAAATCTCACCTTATTACCCCTGTTAACCTTGAATCTGATATTTTTAACGAAAATATGCTTGCACTTCATAATACCCTTCCATACCGCTCTACCAAAAGAACCATTTGGAGTTTTTGATAACCACTCTACACCGTCGAACCCGTATTTTTCAGCAATCAGATTTCTCCACAAAACATCATCTTCCTTCGCAAATCTCCAGAGCCATTTTGACAGCAAAGCTTGATTCATCTTCTTTAAACTTTTAATCCCCAAACCTCCATATTTCTTTCTTCTATACAACACAGGCCACTTGACCAAATGCATCTTTTTCTTTCCTTTGTCATCCCATAGGAAGTCTCTCATTAATTTTTCAAGTCTCTTAGCTACAGAAACTGGCATTTCAAAGAGAGACATATAATATGTTGGTAGACTAGATAAAACACTGTTGATAAGAGTTATCTTACCAGCTCTGTTGAGAATACGTTTTTTCCAACCTGCTAGATATAATATAAACTTATCGATCACCTTATCCCATTTTGTTATGCCTTTATATTTATCGCCCAATGGAAGACCCAAATAAGTGGTAGGAAGACAACCAGTATAACAACCCAACAAACTAGAGAATTGAAGTAAATCACCATTATAACCGACACCATATATCTGACTTTTGGCAAAATTGATTTTAAGACCAGTGAGCATCTCAAAAGAAAGAAGAATGAGTCTTAGTTGCTTTACATGTTCAATATCAGCATCCAAGAAAATGAGAGTGTCATCAGCAAATTGTAGATGACTAACCAGTTTACCACCTTCAACAACTTGAAAACCAGAGATAAGTCCATGTTCTTGAGCTTGTTTTATCATATAAGATAGAGCTTCTCCTACAAGAAGAAACAAAAAGGGTGATAAAGGATCACCCTGCCTAATTCCTTTTTTACTTTTGAAGTATCCAGCTGCAGACCCATTTATAAGCATAGAAAACCTCACATATTCTACACAACATCTCAACCATTTCCTCCATTGCAAACCAAATCCCATTTTATCCATAATTTCATCTAAGAAGTCCCAATTTACATGGTCAAAAGCCTTTTCAAAATCAACTTTAACTAGTAGACCAGGTTTGCCACTTCTAATTCTTGAATCGATAAGTTCATTAGCCACTAAAACACCATCCAAAATCTGCCTTTTTTTGATGAAAGCTGTTTGTTCAGAAGAAATAACTGAAGGAAGAACTTTCTTTAGTCTCTCTGCTAAAACTTTTGAAATAACTTTATACACCCCATGAACCAAACTAATGGGTCTCAAATCTTTGATTTCTTCAATTGTTTCTTTCTTAGGAATTAGAGCTATGAAGGTATTTTTCAGTCTCCAATCTAAAAAGTTCTTGTGCTGCAATTCTTGAAAAATCTTCATGAAATCCTTCTTGAGAACTTCCCAACAAAAAAGATAAAAGCTGATTGCAAACCCATTTGGGCCAGGTGCCTTGTTTTGACCCAAAAGTTTGATTGCAGACAAACATTCAGACCCATCAATATCCGTTTCTAACCAACTGCTCAAATCTTGAGAAATACTATTGAAATGCATTAGCTCAAGTGAAACTATCCTGGTAGCTTGATTTTGAAAGATATTTTGAAAAAAATCTACAATCCCTTTCTTGACCTCTTCAGCTTCATAAGTCATCACCCCATCTACTTTTATGGCGCCAATAAAATTCCTTCTTCTTCTATCAGAGGCAAGCCTATGAAAATACTTTGTGTTTTTCTCATTCAAAGCAATATGATTAGCTCTAGAACGACTTCTCCATTTTTCAGCTTTTGCAATAGTTAAATTGCAATAATCCTGACGAGCTTTCAACCTTTCATTCCATTGATCTTCATTGAGTCCTACATGAAGATCTTCCTCTGCATCAAGCTTGACAAAAATATCTTCCAATTCTTCTAATCTCCTTTCCATGTCGCCAAACTATTGCTTAGCCCAAATCTTTAACAATGGCTTTAAAAGTTGAAGCTTTTTGCACATCACAAAACCTGCATTACCTGTCACGGTGAAAGAATTCCAAGTATTTTGAATGAAAGTAAAAAAGTCAGGATGTGCATACCAGAAAATTTCACAACGAAAAGGGCCTGGACCTCCTTTGACACCATCGCATATAAGAGCAAGAGGACTATGATCTGAACATGGCCTGGCAAGAGCTTGTTGAGTAACATTCGGAAACCGACACTCCCAATCAGCATAAACTAATATTCTATCGATTCTACTACGAACACATTGAACCTGATTATTAGTCCATGTGTATGCAGCCCCAATCATTGGAAGATCAATAAGTTCATGTATTGATATGAATCTGTTGAAATTCCTCATTGCATTGTTTGATTCTGTGCAAGAAGTTCTTTCATGAATGAATCTGATAACATTCCAATCACCTCCAACAACCCATGGTAAACTCCAATAGTTTCTAACCTCTTCAATTTCTCTCCAAAAGTCCTTTCTGATAATATAATTGCTGGGAGCATAAATACCAGAAAACACCCACTCAAAATCAGAGTTAGGCATTTGACAATGAAGATTAATAGAGTGATGACCAATTAGATAATCAATAACCTTAACCTTAGTCTCATCCCACATACAAAGAATGCCTCCAGAACGACCTTCAGATGGTGCATCCAACCATTTGATATTTCTATTTCCCCAAGTTTGCCAAACAATTAAATCATTGCTTGGATTTTTGTTTCTAGAAGAACAAAAATACTAGGACGCCAACCCCTAACCTTTTGTTTAACAATATCTCTCCTGTTGATGTCGTTTAGACCTCTAATATTCCATGTTATTATTTTGAAATCCATAGAAAACAGATAAGCCTTTACCAAGAGAGAAAAATAGGAAACTTACAATTTCCTTTCCTTGTCGTAGTTTTGAAGATGACCCTTAAGTACCTCCATCATTGAGTCACCAGCCTTTATAGTGTCTCCTTTGTAAGCAACACCCACTCTTGGACCCAAATTTATCATTTGAGCCAAAATAGAATCGAATTGAGATCTTAAATCTGGATCAACTCTATGCTTAATTTCACTCCATTTTTCAGTGGAACAAAGAAATTCTTTACCAAAAATGGTGCCATTCTGCGGTGATTTAGAGCTTGTAGTTTCTTGTATTTTTTCAATAACTGGGTCCAACTTTTGCAAAAAAGGAATTGAAACTGCTTGTCTTAAATTCTCCTCGACATCCTCTTCAGAATTTAATTGAATTATTGACGTTTGAGCTGATTCAGCTTCTGACCGTTGTTTGATTGATTCACAAGAAGAGTCAGAAGAATCTGAGTCGTCCTTTGAATTTGAATTTGAATTTGAATTTGAATTTGAGAATTCAAAGTTCGGATTTGAAAGGACGACTCAGATTCATGTTTCTATGTTTCTAATAGAATGCAGCAATAAGTTCAAATAGAATGCAGCAATAAGGACGACTTAAAACAGCTGCAGTTTTATGCTTAGGGTAAAATTTCAAATAGAATGCAGCAATAAGTTCCTTCCATGTTTCTATGGATTCAGATGGTAGGTAATGCAGCCAGGTCTTGGCTTTATCTTTCAAGGAAAATGGGAACATCCTAAGTTTAAGACTTCGTCACTAAGGTCTTTAATATTAATTGTTCCACAAATTCCTTCAAAGTCCCTGATGTGAAAGTAAGGGTTTTCATCATCTATTCCTAAGAATATAGGGATCATATGAAGAATACCAGGTTTCAACTCATAATTAGCCGTAGAGGCTGGCAACTTAATGCACGATGGTCGGTTGGACCTAGTTGGGTACATGTACTCCTTCAAAGTTGTCATCGCTGGCACAACTGGAGTACTAGGGGTACTTTCCTCACGAAGAGACAGATTCTCAAAACTAAAGTTTCCGAAAATAGGGCTCTCAAAAGAAGAGTCTTCGAGCTCCCCGCTTCCACAAGAAGTACTACTAGGTTTTTCACTAATCAATCGACCTAGAGTGTCTCTTTTCCAAGCCCGTTCTCTAATGATCTCGGGTATACACTAGAAAAACAAAAATAAAATACAAAAAATCCTAAAAGGAAGGGAAGTTCTATGCAAACACACACAAGGCTGACTCCACCAAAGCAAACCTACTGATTTCTAGCAAACAAAAAGCATGATGGATCCACTTAGATTGTTTCTAGACCAGCTTCTACTCTTCCATGAGGCAACTAGGTACAATTTTAGCAAACCTCGTAGGACAATCCGAATAAAGTAAGTCGATGAGAAGCGGGAGAAGCTCAGAGGAGATTTGATACCCCCGCCTCTTTGGCAACGCTTCCCTGGGTTACAAGGCGGCTCTAATCGACTTCCAGTATTCTTCCTCAACTTTGAGCTAGGCTAACAAGATACCCAATACGATCCTTTTGAACGACTTTCCTATAAGATCGTTACCCTATTGGTCTCGTTCTAGTCAGTATTTTAGGCTTGGGTTCGCGTTTGGTATCGTTTTCCTAAAACGGGCAAGAAGAGAACAGTGATGAAATCCGAACCCTTATCTTGTATGGCTAGTCCTTGCCCTTTACTAGAAAATTAAACTGTTTTCAGTCCTCAACATATATTCACACGAAGGAAGACAGTAACCCGCTGACAGGGGATTCACAAGTGTTTCGAAAAACTTACCTCCCGTTCCATACGGGGGACCGTTGTAGTCGACTCGGGCCACGACTATGTCATGTACGAACCCGAGGGGCCGAGGCAATATCGTAATTGCCGTCCTTCTCTGCAAACAGTTTAATATTTAATATGCTACCCTTCCGTAGGGTTTAAAAATAAAAGAATGTTCAAATGTCCAAGTCCAAAGTCCAAAAAGGAAAGTGCAAAAAATAAAAAGAAAAATACAAAAATAGAGAATATCCTAATACAATTTCTAAAATCTAAAAATAATCTAAAAGATAAAAACAAAATCTAATAATTTTTTTTTTTTTTTTAAATTTCTTCGTTCTTTTCGCTTTGTTCTTTGACTCCAAATATTTAAGTAATCACCAACAACTTTGGCAACTTCTTTTTCTTTCGCTCCAAATTCCAAAAATCTGCAATAAAAAAGACAAATACCCAAAAACGTAAAATAGAACAAAAAAAAGAAACAAACACCTAAAAAAAAAAAAGAAAAAAAAATCTAAAAACTATAAACCTAAAGACAAGTCCGCGTCGGCGGCGCCAAAAATTAATGATATTTCAATGATATTGTAGTAATAGGTTCGTTGAGACTTGTGAAGGTTCGATTTTTAAATTAAATTTCTAAGCTAAACAAAGATAAACTCAAATAAAGTGATATCAAGATTTTAAAACTAGACCAAGGCTCCGGATTCCACTATTCCTTTAACTGATTGGTTGATAAAAATTATTTCAAGAATTATTATTAAGCCCCTTTTGACATTAACTCGCCAATATATGTAAGGTTTCCAAACATTAAATTGCAATCCCTAAGCATGAATTATCAAAGAATTATTTCTAAGCATAAGACATCAAATTGATTCATAACTAATTAAGAAAACCATTTTCATCTTGTAAAAGCATATATTAAAGTGATCTTAATGAATTAAATTAAATTAATAATAATTGAAATTATAAAAGAAAATTACCAATCATGCATTAGAGAATAGTGTCCTCTGTTGCCTTGGTGATCACCGGGAACTTTTAGCCGCTCATCATGTAGGAAACACGCTCAAAATGATTTTTCATTGCTAAAAAATTGTTTACAAGATGAATAATGCAAAAACGATACAAAATAAGCGCCACAGATGGAAATGATACTTAGAAATTGTTACAAAAAAACAATCGCTAAGGTTACAATATAAGAAGCTAAAGAACGACAGTCTTTGGTGTAGACTGTGCTTCTTCTTCTCTTCCTCTCTGTTGATGATCAAAACTATCTTTGTAGCATGCTATTTCTCTCCCAAACTCTCAACAACCCTTTTATATGCTCCCACAAGCCTTTTTATACTCGACATGCACAAGAATAATGTCCCATTAACTCCTCAAATCTTCACCATAACTCGCAGTAAAGATAATATATTCTCGGGTTGTTTTCTTTCCATTCTTGTCTTCTGACGCTGTCAATCAGTGTTTACACGCTCCAATCATGCTGCCAACACATCAAAGAACGAGTCAACACGCTGAAAACACATGCAATCCTTCCAAAACTACACCAACAGAATCCTGAGTATCATTCAAGCTCTGTTTCACTTCAATCCCGCGATTACAACCCATGCTTTTCAATTCTAACACCATTACCACTCCTGTTTAGTTAAAACAGGATATTCCACGTCAATCCCAGCGATTTAATCTCTCCCAAACTCCCTGAAATCTTTCACATAACTCTCGGTTTTTTTTGTGACTTTATGTTTTCTTCAAACCTGAGTATCCAACCAAACTGGATCGAAACCAACACATATATCTTCCTGTCTAACCCAAGGGAATAAACCCAATCAAATTCGGACGTTGAATCTCCATGAATCCACTCCAAATGCCGAACCCTAATTCTGCTAGTTACAACAACAAAATTCCCGCCAAATTCTAGAATTTAAACGAAGAGGATGAGATGCCCCCTATCCTGAACTGGAGTGCGAATAGCAGTTGGCGCCCCTGGGGTGTAAATAGTAATTGAGGTGCCTCTTAGTAATTGAGTACCCCTTAACCAAAGTGGGAATCCGTATAGCAAATGTCGTCCGGGGGTGCTCCGCATAATTTTTCGAACCGATTTTTCCAAAAATGTTTATTTCCCAAAAATACCTACAAACACACAAAACACCATAATAAGTACAAAATCGAGTACCAACATAGAGAAAATTGAGGACAACTTAGACACAAAAATGTGTCTATCCGATCTCCATGGGCCTTATACAACTTCAGATAGTGATGACGGTAAGACTCCTTACTACATCTTTGATGAATTGAACTATACCAGCGACACTGAGGATGATTCTGATGATTATTCAAATTAATCATCCCTGGAATACTATCAATTTCCTTAGAACTAGAGTATTGAGAAACTCTTAAGCATCTTCGTGAAAATTTATGAGGAAATTGATGGTATTTGGAGTCGCTGAAGAAATGTCTGGAGAAAGGGGTTTCAATATCTAGCATCTAGTGGTAAGATCTTTTCTGATACTTTGTTTTTTGTGTGTTGGGGTTACTTTTTTTGTGAAGCATAAAAGGATTTTGGGGGTTTAGAAAGCAACGGGTTCTTGAAAGGGGAAATAGATTGCAGGGGAGCAGTGGTAAGAATGGTATACTTTTGTGTTGCAGCTAGGAATACTATGTTACAGCTTTGGTTTTTTGTTATGAAAATGGGTTGTAATGAAATAGAAGGATTTTCGGAAGTTTTAGGTTTAATGTCTTGTTTATTTCTGCCTGCTTGGGATGTAATCAAACTGGTAAAGTTCTTGTAAAAATTTGAACTCTTTTTAGTACTTGAATTATGCCTGGTGTTGGTTTGCTTTATATTCAGTCTGTTTTCTATTTTTCTGGTTTGTTTCAATCCAGTATCAGGTGAATGATTAGTGTAGAAATTCAAGCACGTAATGATAGTAGTGAAAAAATCTATGATTCCAATGATTGTAAAGTAAAGATGGGTGATTGATTTGAGATGGAGCTTGCAATGAAGAACACTGAATTGCATTTGTAGAATTTTAACATACGTCACGATGATGGAGCGGAGCTCAAGAGAGAGAGATTTTTGATACCGTCCATACGTTTCCTATTCGAGGTTTACTGGTGTATATTATGTAAAGAGCGATGAGATTTTTAGCAAGCGTCATAGTGGTACAATTCATTAATATATAAACGAATTAGATGAATTTTATCCATTCTTTCATTTAATTTTGGATAATATATAAAGAGCGATGAGATTTTTAGCAAGCATCATAATGGTACAATTTATCAGTAACTAAACGAATTAAATGAATTTTGTACTTAGAAGTTAGCAATATGAAAAATTATTTTAAAAGAGGCATGTAACCCTTATTTAAAATGTGTTAAGCGGCCCTCTCGAATCTCAATCTTCATTTTATTTATTTTCCTTATTCTTAGTTAAATAATAAAAAAAAGGAGTTTTTGAGTTTACCTCCTAAATAAATTTGTGATCGAGTTTCCCCCCCTAATTTATTAATAGTAGTAACTTTGCCCCATAATCTAATTTTTTGGACAAAAAAAACCCTCTGTATCATTCCATCGTCACGATTAATATATCCATCTATTCTTCCTTTCTTCTCTGGCCAAAAGCAAACATCAAAGGCCCGATCATCTTATTGACACACGAAAATATCCTAAGCTTAGATGACGATATCAGGAACCATCAAACAAAGGCATACATTAAAAGACATTTAAATACTAAGAAGTTCGATGTCAACTGTTAACCTCTTTATTTTTTCTGGATGAATTTAGGTTGGGATTAAATCACCAAATGTGATATGTGATTGGTTGCTCAATTAAAAAGTGCGTGAACCTTACCAAACGCCACAAGCACTATAATCCTAGCTTTGTTTATCAATTTATGGATTTTGTCAGTAAATCTTTAAGTAGGAAACACGTTATTATCATTGAGGAAATAGGTTTGTCCGATATGGATTAGAACAATTCAAGGTCGAGGATTTGGTTGTAAAGAACGTCAATATGGTTAGATAGAAAGGGTATTTTTGTCCAGAATATTAATTTAGGGGCAAAGCTAGTACTATTAACAAGTTAGGGGGGAAAGCTCCAATACTAATTTGTTTAGGGGGGAAAACTAAAAAAACCCCAAAAAAATTTTACCTCGTGACTACGCCTATCAACAAAAGAAAAAGGAAAAAACATCCACAAACGTGGAATGTAAAAGAGTGGTGGTTAGAAAAGGGGTAATGGCGTTTTGGATCCAAATGACAAGCCATGTTAACTCACAACTCATCAAAGAAAGTACGCTTGTGACAACCAGAATCAATAATAACAGTTCATCCGGCCCTATTATCAATGGTTTATGGTTTCACTACATGAACATTTAATCCACATAGTTCACACTAGTTCAGAAAAGATCCGTTTCAGACAAAAAGCAAGATTTTTTTTTTTAACACATTGAGAGTTACGAAGTAGACTAACACTTTCCACTAATGAAAGGATTATGCTCTAACAAGGTCTTGGCAAGAAAAATAGTATGTTTTAACAAAGTTTCGATAAGAAAAAATAGTAAAAAAGAACAAAAATAGTATTTAACAATGCGATAACCTTGTTGAGATTAAAGGAAAACAAATTTAAAAGAAAACCACATAAAGGAAGAGGTCGCATTCCTTCCGAGATACTGCACTGGAAACTCGATAAAACCCCAGACTAACCCACTTACTAATTCTTCTACTTGAAGACGGAAAAAATCAAAACAAGGCCAGAGCCTCACTCTGATTCCATCATATATATACTGATAGCATATAAGCAACATAAGTATTAGGTTATTTTAAATCTTTTAACTACAATGAAAGATGGTCAGGGGTTTTGCATTCAAACAGAGTGACGATACCGCTTACCTCTGGCAGTCCACAAATCCTTAAAAACACACACATTTAAGAATAATCATTTGCATCTAGCGCCCACCGGCTCACAAGTTATATGTTATTGCGGTCTTGATCTCCTGACTTAAACACCTAATCTACTACCTACCGGTACACCTGGAATATTTGAATAGTCGAGGCCCTACTCGCTTAGTAAGTATATACACATACAAACACATCAATTATAAGGATTTATTTAAATACTAACCATACATCAACATATATACAAGACAATTTAGAAAGTCTAGGATATAACACTTGCACCAAAATGTAACATTCATACTCATCAGCATAATGCCGAAACATTATCACAGCACAACAACAGGTCACAACCTATTCTGACAGGCTAGCTTACCTCGAAAACTACAACTGGTCTTGTCACATTCTCAACGAATATTAATCTGATCCCAACTAAATTTTTACTACACATTCACACTACAACAAACTGTGGCATTTGTGACATTATATTTTCAACACCAAAAAACATGTTGTTAATATTATGTATATGTGACATTTTTTGTGTCGCATATATTTAGTGTCATCCAAATACAAGAAAGTGTTGACATATTATTTTGTGATACGGTCTCGGCGTCGTAAGTAAAATTCAGAACTAAACAATAATTATTAAAAAACGATTTTTTAAACGTTTATAAGAGCGAAAGAATATTTAATCTTTTATTTTTATTTTAAATAACCGCCTTAACTTGTTATGGTAATGTGTAGCCTATTAGTTCACGGAGGAAAATGTCTTTCCATAAAGCCGTCTAACTACTCACTTATGTGTTAGCATCTTAGTAGTAGTTTGCCAAAGGTTACACGTCTTCCATAAAGTCCGGTTCTTGATTTTAGTCGACAAAGTCTTTTCCTTATATGTTGCTTAAGAGAAGATTTCGTCTTTTCATATATTTAAAGTAACCAAAAATCTGATCTTCTTCTTCTCTTTTTTTTTTTCTTTCTTCTCTCATTCTTCTAATCCTTATCGATATGTAATCAAAATCAGCTGCCACTACCAGCACATAAAACTTTGTTTGATACCACCAATAGATTTAAACTCTATATCACATAATGTAAGTTAATTCCTCTCTGCTCATTACTAATTTTTTTTGGTTGATTTTTTATTTCGTTTCGTGTATGGATTTTGTTATTCTTATCGTGTATGGATTTTATTTTGGTTAATCATCCTCTTTGAACAGAAGAGAAGAATTTATTTATCACAATTTCGTCCTAAAGAACAAGTTCCAGATTCAGAGCAACGACTAGTCTGAGGATTGTGATCAAAAATTTGGCTGTGAAAGCATTACACTTTGATTATCAAGAAACCACCAGATCTAAAATGTATGAATGTTTAGTTAAACAACATTTGGATGTTTTTGGTTTTCCTTGTACAAAGGATTTTTTTTTTTAATATCTGTACCAAGGCTATTGCTTTGTTGTAAATTTGTAATTATATTTCTTTTCAATGGAAATCATATTTCTCTTATTGATGAACATATAGTCTCATAGTTATAACCTTTAAGAATTATTGGAGCACTTTTTTTTTTCCTGTTCATAAAAAATAATTATTGCGAATTTTCTGGTTCAGAATCACTGCTGGAGTAACTTTTTTTTGTTCATAAAAATAAGTATTGCAAATTAATAAAAAAATTCGAAAAATAAATGGAAGAAAAGATTTTTTTTAGGCATAAATTATTTGTGACGAAAAAAATACAATTGTGATAGAAAATTCTGCTACAAATGCTCCTCAGCATAAGTGACGCTTTTAGCGTTGTTCAGATTATTTGCAACACCTGTTTTTATAACGCATTGACCGATAGACAATTAATGTCACGAGTATATATTTGTGACGTAAAATCCAATATTTGTTACGTTATTTTTCATCGGAAAACCCATGTTTTGTTGTAGTGTCATAGACATATCACAAACGTTATACTAAAATTTCAGAAAAAAATAACGGTTATAAATTAAATCTCAGGCTGAATTCCTACAGGCTCATCTGAAAAAGTTAGTTGGTTAGGGTACTTCATAAACTCGGTTTCACTTGAAAGTTTTATAGCATAAACATCACTAAAATGGGTTACACATACCAAAAAATCAGGTCATCACACATAGTACAATATCTATTTTTGTGTGTTTCTATCACCGCCCAGTGAATTCTGTAGCAGTGTAACCTGAACTTAGTTGTTTTGGTCACAACTCTATCTCCGTACTGAAAGATGCTTGATAATACTGTAATGTATAACATATATAAAAATTAGTAATATCCAATGGTTTGATTTTAAACGAAGATATGAACAGTTGCCAAGGTTTTAAGTGTCGGTAAAATACCCATTTGAAATTTACCCTAATATTTCAGCTTCTTTACCTAGGTTTTCATGAGCCTCAACAATTAAAACCTATGTACTGTGAATACTAGATGATAAAACAAGAATACAATTGCCTTAGACTTGAGATGGAAGCGCCTAAGACTTTCCACGAGATTCAATCGAACCTAATTTTTGCAGCGACAACAATTTTCTCTTGTCAACCTCTTTTTTCTTAATTTACGTTTAATGATATTACTAAACTGACCTTTAAATGCTTTCTAAACTCCACTTCATAATATGGGAAGCCTACCACTAACTTATAAGTAATTGTGGCGTTACAACACAATTGGGAAAAAAATCTTCTATGCATAAAGATAATTATAAAAATAAAATAAAATTAGTGAAACAAATAATGAACGTACTATCCAAAAAAATGTGGTATAATGAACGATATTTGTTCTTGGTTATTTTTAAAAAATAATATTTGTTCCATGGTCCAATCACTCTGTCCACTAATAAGGTATTAATAAATACCAAATGGAAATGAAAAGTATTGTACGAAATAATGCCTTCAGTTGGCATGTTTCCAAAGTGAATTGAGACCGAGTCGACTAAAACACTGAAATTTAGTCCATAAACAAGTTTGAAATGAATGGTTAATATTTAAGTTGACAAGGAACATCTATGATGCGACCGTACTGAACAAGTTGATCAAAATAATTGAATTGTTAATTAACATGATCTGACGATTAAGGTCAATGCTTAATTTGACATATTTATATGTTTCTTTACATATTTATTTCAAGTTGACAAAACGACACATGTTTTATATGTTCCAACACGTTGTTGAACTTGGGTCTTATGTCCACATCATCATATGTTTCTAAATTCAAGAAAAGTTTGTTAGATAAGATATTGGAGATCGGAGATGAATTTTAGGTGAATTTTTTTATCTTAATTTTTTTGTTTTTTAGTAATGAAAGTGTTCATAAGACCTCCACATAGGATGACCTTGACCCCAAGCATTGGAGAGATGCTCTAAGGAAAAAGGGGAGTATTTTTACTTGTAAAAGTAATTTTAGAATTATGTTCCCAAATTAACTTATGACTATTAAAAGTCGTATTCTTGACATCACCTGAAAAGTTGTTACTGGCGTGTTTTCCAAACACGCTCAGGCTGTTTGGATACACATCCAAAAGTTGCTTTATGGTTTCTAGAAGCAAAAAATTCAGAAGTTAGTTTAGGTACACAATTTCAGAATAACTTCTAGAAGCAACAAAGTCAATATTTTGTGAGGCAAAATGTTTTTGCTAATGACTTCTGCTTCTGGTATCCAAACGCGCTATAGGGGGATACTATATTGAAAGGTGAGTGATGTTAAGGACCCTGGTAGATCAAATTCCAGCGATCGCGATTCATTAGGATATGCTCCCTTTTCTGTTAAACCCTAACCTCATATCGCCTTGCTCTCTCTTTTTTCCTGTCCCCGTTTTCTCCATTGTTTTATGTTAGGGTTTAAGATCCAATATCAGCAGAAGCAGAAATAATTATAAGGCATTGAAAACAACCTCTACAACCTTTGACGATGGGTAATGTTTTTGTGTGATCTTCCGTCTTCGCATCAAATTCTTCAGAGGTAACTTGAATCATTCCGTCCTACACCTCTACAACGTAAGTCTAACCTAATCCAATGTTGACCTTAGCAAGTGGTTCAAGCGTATAGGTTTGACTTTAAATTTGACAACAAATTTCATATACCAACGTCTATGTGTTTAATCGAGCAATGGTCAAACAAATTAAAAGAACAACTACATTTTTTAACTAATATAAAAGGGAAATACAATACGTTCATAAAAGTTATAGTCGAAATAAAATATATCATTTGTATGGATAACATAACCCGACGTTATCAAGAGAAAATAAAACTTTATCATTCACAGAAAAGACATCTCCGCCCTAACCCCGACTATGAGGCAAATCCAACCAGAAGATATATGCATCAGAGATAAGACAATTAAGACAAGATTGTCAAACTTTTCAAAAAATGATTGACCGCAAATGATAAGGATCTATAGTCGGAACACCAATAATAAAAACTCACTAGTAATACTCTTAGAGAGGAAACTGGCATACTTCAACCTAACAACAATGATTCTTTTAAAACTTTTGCAAGGTCCTGTTTGAGAGGGTGCTTGGATACCATCAACGAAATTGATCTTAAAAATCAGAAACAAATACTCCATACATTTCAAAATAATAGGCTGATTTTATTTACAAATTAGTTCCCAAACCAACTCCAGAACAAGGCAGGAGTCGTGTTTTAAAAGTTGCTGCTGGCGTGTTTGCCAAGCACGCTCTAAATCCAATAGGGATAGGGATATTGTACTGAAAGGTGAGTAGTGTTCCGGTGGATCCAATTCCAACGGTTGCGATTCATTAGAATAGTCTCCCTTTTCTGTTAAACCCTAACCTCGTCTCTCTTACTCTTTCCTTTTCCCTGTCCCCCTTTTCTCCACTGTTATTTTGTTAGGGTTTAAGAACCCAATATCAGTAGGAGCAGAAATTGTCGTAAAGCATCGAAAACAAATGAAGGTTCCTAAGAAGTCCGGTCCTAAAAAGGATGAAAGCCAGAAGAAGAGAACCAGTGATAAAAAGATTAAGATATCGAAGAAATCTGTTCAAAAAGTAGAAGATGCTGAAGAGATTAAACACGAAGTTGTTGCCCTAGAACCAGAGTCTAAAGGAGTTACTAATAAGAATGATAATAGTGATAAGAAGAAGAAAAATAAAATGTCGAAGAAAAAAACGGCGAACAAAGTAGAAGAGGAATTACATGAACTAGTTTCTGCCCTAGAACTAGAGTCTAATGGACCTACCGATAAGGTAAAGTTACTGATGAATTGTAATCTAATTTTTGAAATTTCTTGAAAAAGGTTTTGATTGTAATTCTAATTTTGTATCCTAAACAGGAAGAAGATAGTGATGTTGAAGATTCCGATTTTAATCCAGCGTTTGAAGAGAGTGATACCGATGGCGAAGATTCTGATTTTCATTCAGCTGTTGAAGAGAGTGATTCTTCGGAAGATGAGGTTAGTTTTGTTAATTATTTTATTTTTTTTTCAAAATTTTTGAATATAGGATCTAAATTGAGATTTGGTTGAATAGGTTCCTTCTAGAAATACCATTGGTGATGTTCCATTGGTATGGTATAAAGATGAGGGGCACATTGGATATGACGTTAAAGGGAGGAAGATTGTAAAACCATCAGTTATAAACAAGCTTGAAGAACTTGTAAATAGAGCAGACGCCTCGAAAAATAAGTAAGAGAAATTTGTTTCATAATTTTGAGAATGATGTTTTTACTTGACTGGCATATGTAGTTAGAAGATCATGCAACTCTAATCACCTTAGTGATTGTCTTTCTTGTTTGAAGAAAATGTACTTCTTATCACGTGTAATCTTTATTGAGCAACAAATCCTGATATACCCAACCTTTACAATTCTGCCAAAACATATATGTTATCATTGATTTTCGTATCTCTTGCCTTCTAGAAATCTTCTTTGTATTTTGTCTCTATCTTAAACACATATTGATGTTGTGTATATACTATATTATTGTTAGGCTCATTCTTCATGATGAGTACAATGGCGAGGACGTTGAAATAACAAAGAAAGACAGGAAACTTATCCAAAGATTCCTTAAAGGAAAGACTCCGCATGCTGAAGTCAATCCATATCCGGTCAGTGTTAACATTTTCCGTTAGTTGTTTGTCTATGTAGTCTGATACCTCAATTTTACAATTTATGTTACTCATTTTCGTCTTTGTTTATGCAGGATTATGTGGATTACGTTGAGCATCATGCCAAGCATCCACTTTCGAATGCTCCGGAACCAAAGAGGCGATTCATTCAATCAAAATGGGAAAATAAAGAGGTACTTATCCGTGCAAGGTGGTTGGCATTCTGTATGGTTTTTAAATAAAAGGGTTTGCTAAATGGTGTTATATCGGTCTTTGCTAATATAGACTGATGGGTCCGAATTTGTCAGTCTGTATTTTTACCGTTTGACTCGTTATGGTTCAAAATACAAAACTAGATGTAGTTTTGGCTTTTTAATCTTTATTAAGAATTGCTTGCATACATGCTGAATTTACAGGTTCTTCGATTGGTCCGAGCAATTAGGAACGGCCATATTACATTTGAGAAGCCTAAGGAAGAGAAACGTGTTTATTCGTTGTGGGAACCTGATTCCGGCCCAACTGAGAAGAGACTAGGTCTGAGTTATATTCCTCCTCCAAAACCGAAGTTGCCAGGTATTTTCTCATTGTTTTTTTTTTTTTTTTTTTTTTGATGTTGTCTCACGAATTACTGTATGCAGGAGTAGTTTGTAATTTAGTGTTTTCCCTGTTGCAGGTCACGAGGAATCATACAACCCTTCATTAGAATACATCCCCACCCAAGAAGAAATTAGTGGATATGAATTAATGTATGAGGAAGACCGACCTAAGTATATCCCGAGAAGGTATGATATGGACCTCAAAGCTAGTGTCAGGTTCTTTTCTTTGTTTTTAATTGAATATCTGGTAATGTTCAAATTTGCGTCTTCAATAGGTACGAGTCTCTGAGGAAAGTCCCTGCATATGAAAATGCAGTGAAGGATACATTCGATCGTTGCTTAGATCTTTACTTATGTCCTAGAACTCGAAAGAAGCGTGTAAGTTGGGGTCACATGAGATTCAAGTTTGTTCCCTGGCACAGTTTTTCTTCCAACTGCTCGCTTATGCCACTTGTAAACTGTAATTTGTTTTAGAGATTTCTGTGAACCTATTAGATGGTGTTTAATTGCTCACTTTAGTGGGTTGTCTTTCTTTTCCCCTTCAGATTAATATTGATCCTGAATCTCTAAAGCCCAAGCTACCTAGTCGAAAAGATCTAAAGCCTTACCCAACAACATGTTTTCTCGAGTACAAAGGCCATAGTGATGCTGTTTCTTCGATTGCTGTTCAAGTGTCGGGCCAATGGCTGGCATCTGGTGCGTGATGCTTTTCCTTTTATTTTTTATGTTAGTTATATATCTTTATTTGTAACGAATATACATGCATATTAATTTTATTTTGACATTTTCTGAAGGTTCAAGGGACGGAACGGTGCGTATTTGGGAGGTTGAAACTGGGCGATGCCTTAAGATGTGGGATGTTGGCGAAGCTGTCCACTGTGTTGCTTGGAATCCAAATCCGCAGCTTCCTATCTTGGCGATTTCTGCGTAAGCCCTCTACACCTTTATAAATATTGGCAACATTTCAGATCTTTCTAATTGTACGTGATTCAAATTCTGGTGGTACATCGTAAAGGGGTCAGGATGTGCTTGTTCTGAACACTGGACTTGGGAATGCGGAAGAACAGCAGAGAATTAAAGAACTTGTGCACGTTGACGCACCTTCAGCAATAGACAACTCTGGTTGGTATAATGCAATTTGTGTTTTGTTAATTTAGATCGAATAACTTGCTTACCCCTTTCTTTATGCATAGATAAGAGCACACCTATAGTGAGCTGGCTCCAACACGATAAACACGAAGGGATCAGGTTGAAGCATATTAAGGTCTGTTACTGCATTTCTGCAGTTTTAATTTAAATTCCCATATTATATGTGGAGTCATTGCATGTTTCTTTACTACGAGTTGATTGTTGTATGTGTTCATACAGATGGTAACCTCAGTTGAATGGCACCGCAAAGGAGACTACTTCAGTATAGTGATGCCGGCTGATATCCTTTTAGTGTTGAGTAACTAAATTTAATTATATGCTTGAATGGGATCTAGTATATTGTAAGCCAATTAGGTTTATGGACCAAAGTTTGAAGTGACATATTGTCTCTGATAAAAAGGACCAAAGTGAATTTCAATGTGCATCTCTGGTATTGATATGGCACAAAAATGTGTATAGTGTATTTTTGCACAAATTTGGGCATGCACTCTCATATTTGCATACTGCATAATCGTGTTTAATTTGTTTTCCTAAAAAAAAGATGTATCCTTGTACATTATTTTATTGATCAAAGAAATTCTTCTTAGAAGTCTTCTAGTGTTCATCATATCTCTTGAGCATTATTTACTTCCAACATGCTTAATGAATTGTATACTGCCAAAGGTTTTGTATCTAATTCCTTGACTTGCATATATACGTGACTCGAGAGCTATTCTGATACACCAACTGTCAAAGAAAGTCACGCAAAGGATTCCATTTAAGTTGCATGGGCTTCCAGTTTCATCAGTTTTCCATCCATCTCGTTCTATCTTGTTCGTTTCGACAAAGAAAAGTGTCCGTGTTTATGATCTATTAAAAGAAAAGCTAGTTAGAAAGCTAGAGCCCGGAGTTCGTGAGGTTTCCTCCATCGCAATTCATCCTGCTGGTACTACTTTCATTTAGTTGATGTGCACAAAATACTCTCTTTGGCTGAATGCAGTTCCAATTGGATGTTATCAGTTTTCATTTTCCTTGTTATCAGTAAATATTTCTAAGGTACCATTTCTGTGCAGGTGATAATGTAATTGTCGGGAGTCGTGAGGGTAAACTCTGCTGGTTTGACATGGATCTATCTTCTAAGCCTTACAAAATTCTCAAGTAAGGCATTTATATATTCCTTTTTACTCATTTGATTGTCTTGCCTGTTACAAAGTTTATTTATGATTTATCTATCATTTTTATGCTTTCTAATGGTCTTGCGTCTTACTGGATGATCTCAGATGTCACCCCAAGGATATTACAAATGTTGCCTTTCATCGTTCGTACCCCCTCTTTGCTTCATCCTCGGAAGATGGCACTGCATATGTCTTCCATGGCATGGTATATTCAGATCTTAACCAGAATCCTCTTATTGTTCCATTGGAAATTCTCCGCGGTCATTCAAGAGGTCAGTAGTGATGTTGTTTATTTATCTTATTTTAAATCCCATTGCTTTTCAGGATGATTATGAATTCCGAAGAAGAGTTATTTCTTTTAGGATATGTATATGTAAATGTCAATACTTAATACCTATAAAGCAATTAGATTTGTCATATTCGGTTGTCTAAAAATGTTGAGATGTTTACACTAGACTAATTTGTAGATGGAAAACTAGCTCTTAACTCTTAAGATGTTTAGTCTTATGCACCACAGAATGACCTGCAACTTACTGTTAACCTTAACTTTTCCAAAATCTTAGACTTCGTTGCTTTACAACTCATTTTGATATTTGAGAATTTTTTGATACCATCTCTACCCAGTAAAAATGATTTAAGATTTGAGAATGTTATTTTATATTTGAGAATGGTTTAAAACAGAGTAGTTGGTCATGCACCGTAAGATATTGCATGGCCAAATAAATTCAGCGGAGATTGAATCTTTAATTTGTAAGGATACGTACAGTATCACCTGCACAATCATATTGCAGGAACTCTCCAATGGCCCATTTCTTACAAATTTGCAATCTGATATTTTTCTGTGCTTCTGAAATACAGGTGTCATGGACTGTACCTTCCATCCTAGGCAACCCTGGTTGTTCACTGCCGGTTCTGATTCAGTAATCAAACTTTACTGCCATTAAGAAAGAAGCGTTGAAGGAATGGTACCTAGTGGACGCTTTTGCAGGATCTGAGTTTGGCTTTCAGTGGGGAGTCTTGTCATGTAATTTGGTAGCCCTGTGTACAACTGAAAAGCCTAGGTTGAGTCTCCAGATTTCTAAAATTTTGTCCATTTAAAAAGAAAAGAGGCGACTCCATAGTTAACCTTATTTAGAAGAAGATTGAAATTTTCTGCTTTCCAAACCCAGTTACTTTGTTTTCAGCGTTCAGCTAACTTTCACTTAAAGCTACAAGAGAGTTGCATAAAATTTCAGATTTCGGTAACTTAAGAATTATACCAGTTTGAGTTACTTATGAACTCTTAAAGTCAGAAAACCCTATTTATTAGACCTGGGATACTTTGATTGACATTACATTGTCAACCATTATAAGATCATCCTCCCGGAATCTCAGCCTAAGCAGAGTTCTTACATTTGTTGTTAAGCCTTTATAGATCTAATAGTTCTCAGGTTAAAAATTGATATAGATTTTGCTAAACCAGTACCACATAAGATTTGGGTTCAGACTAAATTGGGTGGTGGTTTTTTTTTCTTCGGAAGATACTAAAACTGCACCATTATTATTGGTCATTATGTTTCTGAATGTGTGCATGGTGGTGAGAATTTATTTGCTCAATTGGTAGTTAGTGAATCTTTCCTGATTGTCCAAATATCAAAGAGATTCTGAAGTTAAAACCAGTGAAGGTGCAATTTTTCAAAGTGCCTGGAGAATTAGGTGGTTGCTATACTGTGTTTGCTAAATACAGAAAAATGAAAATTACAGGAAAAAATTACTGGAATCAATTCTGAAAATTATAATCTTTACTAAAATATAGAGAGTACTGAAAAACACTGGGACCAATACTAAAATATTACTATCATTCTATCATTCTTTTACCTATATGAGAGTACTGTAAATCACTGGGATGAATACAGAAACTCGTACACGATCTAGAAAAATAAATAAAAACATAGACTCGTAAGTGCCATCAAAGAGGATCGATGAGAGCAGTGATCGAGTTAGATACATATATATCCAGTATTGATAAACACCACATTATTTACTACTCAAAAAGAAAGATTAATTTGCCGTCAAACCTTTACGCACTTTGTTTTTTTGTTTTTTTTTTTGAATTAGCACCCACCTCCACCTCCACAGCCACCACCTCCACAACCTCCGCCTCCACAGCCACCACCTCCGCCTCCACAGCCACCACCACCACCTCCGCCTCCACAGTCACAGCCACCGCCACCACCACTAGAAGCAACATCCATCATAATAATAGTATGTCCCGTGTTAACGTCGCTGCTGCTGCTGCTTGGATGTTTTTTATCCTTAATCTCGGTGCGATTTCCTCCATTTTCTCTTGTTCCAACCGGGATTGTTTCTTTCTTCAAGTTGTTTCTTTTGCTTGTACATTCACTAACCATCTTCCATATCAGAGCTAACAGAAATATACCGCCCACTACAGAGAAGAAACCAATCAAAACAATATATACGTCCTCCATATGTTCGTTCTCTGATTAGTTTCACCCAACTGATCCTGTTTTCTCAACTCTAACCTCAAAATCAAAAAGATCTCCTGCAAGTAGGTGCTCCTCTTTTTCTTCTTCCTTTTCCAAGATAATATCAGTGTTCTAATTGTCCATATATATATATATATATATATATGTATAAGTTAATGAGTTATACTGACAGTTTAATGAACCATAAATATGCAGGCGTATTTTCTTATGTGATGACCATTGTCATAAGAAAGGCTCCACTGCTACATTTATAGATAATAGGAAGTTTCCTGTCAACTGCAGTTTTTATGATATGATTTTAACATCCATCGAACTTTTGAAAATGAGGGGTTACTGTGCTAGTAGTATTCCAGTTTTGTATACCTAGCAAATTTTCTAGCTTCAATAATGTATCTAGTGTTTTTAAATGGCAACCAGTTTGAAGTTGCTTTCCCAAACTCAACAATCTAATAAATTTCCCCACAATAAAACCATTCACCTAACATATTCCTAACCCGATGGTATCAGGTACTAGCATTTTCCGAGCATAGTAGAGTTTTTTTTAACTGTTTGTCTCATTTGCCAATTTTCTTACACTGGATTATAGGGAAATTTTCTTGACCGTGCAGTGCTACTGCAATAAGTTCTTAATTACAATCCAAAACGGAACAAAAGAAGGCCGCTTAACGTTACCAAGTCGGTGCGACACTTAAAAGTAAGAGCTGATAATCTGACAGCATCATATCTCTTTTGTGATTTTTTTCTTTCATCTGTAAATCATTCACCTTTTGGCCTTAAAAAAAACGTAACAGCGAGTTTGCCCTAATCTAATTACTTCGAATATATATCTCCGATTCAAAACATTGACCAAGTATACTCCAGTACAGAAAACACCATCAATGGCGCGTATATGGTTTGCTGTACGTGTAGAGGAAAGGACCAACACGAAACCTATGAAAAAGCAGATTTTACGAATCGGCTTATAAAATGGATTCACTAGGCTTGATGTATTTGTTAGCGACTCTAGCTTCAAACCAGAACACTTTCTAACGTGCATAATCATCAAACCAGAACATAAGAAGAAAAAATAGGAGGACCAAAGATATCAATCAACATGCACGAGCACTGTTAGGTGCTGTTTGAACTGTGCATCTGCCTTGGCACATACGTGCAATGATCACATACAAGATGTGAATGACCATATGTACATTTATCAAAATGCTGAAGTGACTAGTGAAGGTGCAATTTTTCAGTATGTGGGGAGAATTAGCCAATTATATTGTATGTTGGACAAAATTTATTTATGCTGAAAAATGAAAAGAATTACTGGAACCAATATTTCTAAAAATTATCTTTACTATAATATAGTGATTACTGAAGATCACTAGGATCAATACAGAAACTCGTACTCAAATGCCATCAAAGAGGCTCGATGAGAGCAGTGATCGAGTTAGATACATATCCAAACATCACATTATTTACTATCAAGTATACCACTACGTACTTGAGATATAAAAGATCAATTTGCCGTTAAACTCTTACGCATTCTCTTTTTGAATTAGCACCCACCTCCACCTCCACCTCCACAGCCAGCACCTCCGCCACCTCCGCCACCACCGCCACCACCTCCGCCTCCACAGCCACAGCCACCACCGCCACCACCAACATAACTAGAACTAGAACTAGCAGCCGCCACCATAATAGCAGTATGTCCCGTGTTAACCTCGCTGCTGCTGCTTCGAGATTTTTTATCCCTAATCTCGGTGCGATTTCCTCCTTTATTTTCTCTTGTTCCAACCGGGATTGTTTCTTTCTTCAAGTTGTTATTAACAATAACCATCTTCCGTTTCAAGTTGTTACTAACCATATAACTAACCATCTTCCATATCAGAGCTAACAGTATTACACCACCCGCCAAAGAGGAGAGAACAATCACAAAAACATAAACCCCCTTCATGTTAGTTTCACCCAACTGATCACCCTGTTTTCTCAACTCTAACCTCAATCAAAAAGATCTCCTGCAAGAACCAGTCTTCCTGTTTTTCTTTTTCCTTCTCCAAGATAATAATATCAGTACTGTTCTAGTAGTCCATATATATAGAAGTTAGGAGTTGTTATACTGACAGTATGAACCATAAATTTACAGGCGTGTTTTCTTATGTTAATTAATGCATTGCTTCAAACTGCAATAGTGTTAGGTTTTTCTGCTTCAAAGTCATAAGAATGGCTCCACTGCTACATTTATAGATAATAGGAAGTTTCCTTGCAACTGCAGTTTTTATGAATATCATTTTTACATCCATCTAACTTTTGAAAATGGGGGGATACTGTGATAGGAGTATTCCATTATTGTATGCAGCTAACCACTATTAAGTTACATTCACAAATTCTCCCCACAGTAAAAGTATTCATCCAACATATCTGTAACCCTCTCCAGCATTAGGTATACAAGTCTTTCAACTGTTTGTTTCATTTGCCTTACACTCTAGCTGCATTGTTATACTTTCTTGAACCTGCGGCGTTAGTGCAATCCCAATAAGTTATTAGTTACAATCAAACTTCAAAAAGTGGAACAAAAAGCATTTCATATGGAAACAAAAATGCACCCTGCTACATTTTATACTTTTGTATATTAGTGCCAATACAATCTGACGATTGGAGTCCCTAGACCCAGAGTTTATAAAAACATTGTGGTGCCTTGGCGCGATTCATGCACACTACGGGTGTAGCAAACATGGCCTGCCAAACCAGATTATAAACGCCCATTTGGAGTCTGGGCCAATGTTTTTGCAAGTCTTAAAGATTAAAGCTGCAAGAAACTACTGGTGGCCTAATGAGAGGCCAGTAATTAAGCACCCCACAATATATGGTAACTAGGTGCACTCTTTGATGGAGTCCGTAAAGGTGGTTCAAACTTGTCATTCTTTATCTCAAAAGACTTTTTAATGAGATTATTAAGCTTTAAGAGTGATGCATATTTTGATAGCAACTCATTGCTTTTGCTAGTTTTCAGGGTTCATCTGACAGTATCTTCATCTCTTTTTGTGAGTTTCTTATTTTTATCTGTAAAAATCATCAACCTTTTCACCAAAAATAAAAGCTGCAAGAGTGAATTTGCCCTACTGGCCTACTCTAATTGCTCTGGATAACTAAGAAAGCAACTCAGATTCAAAGCATTTTGAAACTTTGACTGATATACATATTTAGATCAAACTTTGACCAAGTACATTCCAGAACTGAAAACCATTAATGGCCGATATGCTTTGTTCTTGACTGTGTAGTCATGGAGGAAAGGACCAACACTAAACCTCTGAAAAAAACTGATTCCTAAGCCTTGTTAGTTGTTAGTCACTTGGCTTGATGTTTTTGTTAGTGAGTCCTAGCTTCATAAAATAGAAAAAATCACGACCAAAAAAACACTTCCTAACATCATAACATGCATAATCATCAAACCAGAACATAAGAAGAAGAAAAAATAGGAGGAAGAAAGATATCAATCAACACACATGAGAACTGATTTCTTGGGCAACTGAAGTAGAAGAACAAACGTAAAATATAAGCAGCCATCTTTATATATTAAGAAAGCTTAAACAACAAGGTCTAGTAAACACGAGCACTCAGCCTTCCTAAGTTGTATGAACACAACTCCTTTTAACCACCATGCCTTTGGAACTCGTACTAAGTATATAGTATAACCTTACCCAGACACAATGCACTCTTGTTTTTCTTTCTCTTCAGTTTATAACTTTTTAAAGCATCATCATGCTTCCACCCTCCAGAGCCACCACCACCATCTCCGCTCCACCACTGTGCGTCCAGCTTCCACAGCCACCCCCACCATCTCCACCTCCACCACCACACTACATCCTCTATGATCACTGCTTCGGTCTGGCTTTTCTTTCTTAACCTTCTTTCTTTGGCACATTCGCGCAATCGCTACCCCAAATAAAACAGCAAGGAGAACTCCAGCAACCACATACAAAATGTGAATGATCTCAACATCAACCCACAAATCCATATCTCAAGTACCTAACTGAAGACCCTCTCCCTTGGTAACTTTTATCTTCAAAGTTAAAAAAAGAACTCGCTCAACACTATAAGGTCTCTTCCTTTTTTCCTCTCTTCTTCCTTCTTGCAATAGCTAGAAGTACTTGTACAGCTTAAATAGTAAGTTGAGGCTCACTGACAATAATAAAGAGCTGCAGTTTCTTTTTTACTTTTTGTAACTTGCCAGAGCTGCAGTTTTGACCACAGTTTTAATCTTTTACAAGAGTAAAAGAGCACTTGCCGTGGACCACCTGCTCAATTAGAGTAAGTATGAGTACCTATCATGGATCACCTATCCAATCCCGACTTACATTTTCACGAGGAACAAATGAGTTGACAAAAACAGCAAAAATCACCACGATTTCTAACAAATGTTTCATCAGAGAATGGGAAATTCTCCATATACATGTCTATCATACAATTCGCCGGTTCATCTAATAAACCCAAAAGCATTATTTACAAGCTTTGGCCATCATTGCCTCCAAGTTGAATTGTCATAAGCAAAGGAAGAATACAGAATACGAAGATGAAACGTGAAAACAAACTCTTAGTCTGATAGTTCTTTACTGAGAAAAACCATAATGCAAGTCCTCTGCATGATGAGAATCTTGCCACTGCAAATGGAGAAGATAAGGTAAACAGTACCCTTTCTTTTTTCTTTCCCAATTTGTACCCTATTTGGGCACCCTAAAATACATTTTTTTTCTACAACATTTTAATCTATTGAACAACATTTACTGCAAGAGTTTACAATTGAAAGTATGAAACACAGCTGACTCATCAACTCTCTGTATAGAAGTCTGAATCCTCTTCCATAAGCTGCTTTGTTTAGAATCTACTGTACATAAAACTGCGCATCAAAAATTCAGAAAAACAAAGCTACAAATTCAGTATGCGTAACTAAAAAGTAAAAAAAGATGTTAGAGCTAAGCTAAACACTGCAGTATAATACAGTACAGGCTGATTGATAGGCACAGAATGATTGGCATGCCTTGGTAAACTAGTAACCAACTCTCACAATACTTAAAAACGTTATAAATAAAAGGTCTGAAACTAACTACAGAAAATATGAGGTAATTGATCTAGAAATTGGAAGATCACTAGATTTAAGAAAACAAAGAAAGAAAAATGCACAACACAGTTAAAGCTTTTCAAAGTAAGGTTCATGCATTTTGCTGAATGACACATATGAAATATAAATAGACCTCTATATTATAACCGGCGAGTCCCAAACACTCAATGAAGAAAAACACTATGAGTTGATGCTTGAGGAAGACACCCCTCTTTGTAAAGTACATATTAAGCAGGATCTACGACTTCCTAAGAAAAATCACACAAATAGGATACCTTTTATAAACTAGTCACCCATTTAATATTTGAGCAAGGAGGTTTCGGCTTTCAAAATCCTAGTTACTCAAGGTAAAAGAGTTTTCTTGGCGGAATGTATCAGAGTGCAACAGCTATCAGTTCTTTTAAACCAGGACATCCTTAATTTATTATTGAACAAAAGAAAGAACGTAAGGAATATAAGACGATAACATCAGCAGAAGCCACACTGTTTGGAAATTCCAACCAATATCCAGCATTAGCGGGACCATGAAATTAGCATGATATCATCTGCAATCCAGACTATAATCACTTTAACCAGCTACATAAGTTATTCAAAGCTCATTGAAGCTAACCAACAATAACCAAATAGATAAGGGAGCGTATTAAGCCATTATTTGACGCTACACATTCAACAAACTTCCACAGACAGATGAAAATAAAACCAAGCATGACCGAGGCTTATATCTCTCACTTAGATTTTCAATCAGGAATTTAAAAGACAAGACACCCATACAGAACACCAGATTAGGCACCACTGGGAATTTATACAGTATCCAGAGAAGATATACAAAGGTGATTTCTATGAGAATAAATCATAAAAATAAATAATTATAGAGTTAATCTAATGTAAACAGTGTAACTGTTATATTTTCAATTTGATCACTTTACCAAAGCCTATTACCCATGAAACAAATCCAGAATGAGATATATCAGTGATAGACAGAATGAGCAGTAAAACTGAAAAGCCATATATTCTAAAAGCTAAATTTTGATGAAATAACACATTTTCTTTCTCTTACCTACATTTACACGAAATGATATATGCATTTCAAGGGTGCCCTAGTCTCATTCTCTAAGCCCTAATATGTCTATTTCAACTATGAATTTCAAACAGGTAACGTTATCCCAACAATTATAATGATAATAAGCATCAATGAACCCCCAAAAGAAGCAATCAAAGCCTACCTTTAGAAGTTTCAATCCAGCAAACCTCCCCTGATTTCAGACATTACAGTATCACCATCCTCGTCCAGCCTTCCACCACCATTACTTCCTCCACCCCTACTACCACGACTACCAGCAATTCTACTTCCACCTTCAATAGGCCAACTCGATACAGTCTCACCGCTATTAGCAGGTCCAGCTGCACTAGTCTCAGCTTGCGCCATCTGAGTTGGGGAGGACGAAGAATCCACACCAGTAGTCGACCTCATTGGGAAAACCAATCTGTGTCTCCTAGCAATGTGTCTCAAAGTGTTTCCCATCCCAAACAGATCATCAGCATCATCGTCGATATCATCCATCAAATTCCCAAATCTAACCCTAGTTCTAGTATGAGTCGATCTTCTCTCGGGTTCATCTGTAGGTAAACAAAACCTACACACAGGACATGAATTATGCTGTTCAAGCCATGGCAAAATACAATCAAAATGATAAATGTGATTACAAGGTAATTGTTTAGCTTCGACATCAACCAAGAACTCATCTTTACAAACAGCACATAAAATTGAATCAGAATTCAACAATGAACTAGTGATTTTAACAGTGGGTATTGATTCAACAGATGCTTTAGAAGCTGGAGATGAAGTCTGATGATGTTGGCGAATTGGAAATCCAGGAATACCATCATGAGGATCAGCTAAGTGTTGAATTAGACGATCAAGAAGGTAAGCATCAGATACGCGAATCGGAGATGGGATTTGAAATGAATCGAAATCATTAGTATCATCATCAGTAGTAGGTGTAGTTAGGGTTTGAGGAGGTGAAAGGATAGGAAATGGATGCAGCAGAGGAAGAGATGGATTATTATTATTAGAATTTGGGAAATTAGGGTTTGATGATGAATTGTTGTTAATCGGGGTTTCCATTTCTTCTAAGAAATCGCCATTGCAATGTGCACAAAGAAGAGGTTGAGATGATGATAAGAGAGATACACTCATATCACATTCATGACACCAATATGTTTGCCTTCCATTATTGTTTGCTGTTGTTGCTGCTCCTGCTGCTGCTGTAGTTGTTGACGACATTCTTCCTTCTTACTGTAATTATCTTTTTCTCTTTTGATTTGTGATGATAAGATTTGGTTAGAAAAGATTGGATTTTTCTTCGGAGATACGCAGGCAGAGATGACTTAGCTTCGTCTCTGTTATTCAGCAGAGATGATTGAGAAGAGATCAGAGAGAGACAGAAATTTTAGAAGTACGAAAATGCCCATGAGAGGATAACAAATTACTAGTAGTTGAGTGCGAGTTTTCGGACAAGTTCTTACACTACTTTTCGCTGCTACTGTACGACTTGCCTGTCAAAATGCCAGTAATCAGTGACCAAGCACTTTATGATTACGGGACCAAAGCGTCCGAATAAATTTTTGCCGGGACGTTTTTTGATTGGTGTTTTTCTTATTAATCAATGGCTTCCAACAAATTTTGCTTCTCCAAATATAAAAGAAGTACATTTTGGAAAAGAAATTTGGTTTTATTGATTGGTTCATCTTTGATATTTTTAGAAATGGAATTTGTTAAAACAATTAATTGAAACACGTAAATATCATTCGTCCCTCATGTCTTCGTTGAAAATCTATTTAAAGTGCCCCAGAGACCAATAATTAAGATTGGAGCCGAAATTAAAGTCATAAATAAAGTATCTCTTCTAGTTTTTTTTTTTTATTATTATTGATCAGTCTATAGAAATATAGGGCTGTCAATGGACCGAATATTCGATATTCGTCCGATTCCGTCAGAATCGGCTAAGTCTTATGGGCTAGATATCTAGCTGCTAGATTGGCCATCCACGTCATCTGTGAGCGCCAAACCATTCAGCGTTTTTCTGAGCGCCGAACCATTCAGCGTTTTGGTTACTTTTTGAGCGCCGAACCATTCGGCGCTTAAATCTCGGTAGATTAGATTTTTGCGATTTTTGTGAGCGCCGAACCATTCAGCGTTTTGGTCACTTTTTGAGCGCCGCACTATTCAGCGTTTCAATCTCGCTGATAGTTCGACTGCGAGCAAATGCTAGGAGAGAGAAGTAGCCAGAAAGAGTGTTAGCTTTTTTCCCACACTTTTTTCATGATTTGCAACACTTTTTGGCCAATCTAGCAGTCCAATCTAGCCCATAGGACTTAGCCTTAGGATATTATCCAAAATTTCGGATAACAAATATCGGATACAGATACCTTATCGGATATTCTTACCTTAACGAAACGGATACGGAAAAGGCATTATCCTATAGGATAATATCCGATATCCGTTAAAGAATGCATATGCAAATTTTTTTATATTTTTCTTTGAGTAATATATTTAGTTGTTAGATTGGTACTATGTGAAGAGTGGTAGAAATAAAAATATTATGGAAGAACAAAAACACAACTAGTTTTATTGGTTGTGAAAAAAACGGAGAATTTTTCAATATTGATGGAGAAGATTTGAGTTTTGTTTAAATCTAATTTAATATAATAATTTTATAGTCAAATTTGTGCATTTGATCAAGGTATTTGGTTTTGTTTAGTCGAATTTCCTTAGGGTTCCTTTGATTTTTTTTTGTAATTTATGAAATTAGAGAAAGACTAGAAAAGAACTTAAATTATTTTTATTATAATGAATTACTACCGGATATTATCGGATAGCCGACATTATTATCGGAACGGGTAACGAAAATATTTTTATATTATCGGTAACGGATATGGTAGAGGCCATATCTGTTTCGATAGCTACCGTTGACAGGCCTATAGAATTATATTAGAAACACACAAATCGTGTGCTGGCAAATACAACTTGTCTATTGCAAATGAATTTTGAAAAGACGAGGGTACCCAAATATACCTCAATCTAAAACTTTTCCACCTATAAGTCCTTACTTGTTTCGGTAAAAGTGGATCCAACTATAATCGGTTTATCCTTGTGGTAGATTAGATTGATTAGTTGTGTAGATCGACATCAATACAATTCTTTGTGATTAAAAGTATTGATTGCAAAATCTTAACAATTACTTTGGTAGTTGATAATAAGATAGATCTAAGAACCTGACAAAGGAGTTTATTGAGATAAACATAAGAGCCTTTTGTCGAACTCACATCACTTGGTTGAAAAGAGTTGATACCAAGCAAATTTGTTGTTCCTTTACTATTTGGAATACGAACCAAAGGAATTGTTCCAAGTACGTGACTTATTACAAGTCGGAGGCGTGGGAATACAGACGGAACTAGGTGAACTTTAAGTTTAGTTGCTTGGTCTCAACTATACAAAGTTGGTTTGATTTTGTATAGCGGCTTAATCCTGTGAGTATTCAATTCTGGACAAGGTCCCGGGGTTTTTCTGCATTTGCGGTTTCCTCGTTAACAAAATCTTGCCGTGTCATTTACTTTTATTTTCCGCAATTATAATTATTGTTATTATAATTTAAAGTAAATTACACAAACGTTAATTACTATTTACTTGATAAGTAATCCTATTGTGTTTGGTTAAGTCCAAACCTTTTATCAAGTAAACATACTTCGTTGTTGTATTGTCTCGATCTCGTATCCATAGACGATCACACGAAGTGTGAACCGATTTGTTGTATTGTCTCGACTCAGTCCATAGAAAATCACTTTTGTGCACACCAAAGATTATGAACCCAAATCAGAAATCTTCAAAGTATTTTTTGTCTTCAAATCTTCTTAGATCTTCAATAAACACCTGCACACAATCAACTTGAATCTCTTGTGATCAATCACGCACAAAACGGAGTCTGTTAACAATGGATTATCACAAGACGTCTTTAGATCTACAAACAGTCTAAAGATCCCCGTCGAAACTTCTATCTAGTTTGAGTGAATCTTATATCAGAAGAGAAGATTCTCCAGCATAAACAAACTAGGTGCAATCAAAGTTCAACCACCGTTAGTCAATCAAATCAATCAAAAACAAAAGATAAACCGCAATTATCTAGTTTCCCACCAGCGGTACTAATAGAGCTTCTCAATCCCAAAGAAGTCTTGAAACTGAGCGGCCGTAAGAGATTTCTCCTAATTAGGTTAATGTCCTCTCCGAATAGGCGGCTTCACCAGTAGCAGCACAACTGAGATAGTTTTGCTGTCTCTGATGATTAGTTTGCTCGAAATGCAAACTTTCATATTTATAGACCAAAGAAGTTTGGACACCAAGGAATTTCCAAAACCGAAAATATTCTCAAGATATGCAATATATTCCAGATTCGGTTTCCATAATTCTTGGAAATGCTTTTTCCAAATAATGACCGAAAATCTCTTAGAAAATCTCCAACTAGCAAATGCACATTACTAATTTTTATTTTCCTAAAATAAAATTAAAAACCTTAAATAAAAGATTCTCAATTTATTTTATTCGATCCGGGATTTTATTCCTTTAGATATTAAGGAATAACTTTGAACAATTAAAAATTAGCGTTATTGCACATGTTCAAAGTATGTCGACATCCTTACTTTGTAAGTCCTCTTTCGTACTTACAATCTTGAAACCGATTTGCCACACTTCCAAACAAGTTTAGAATTGTTTCATCTGACTTTCAAGAACTATGTGATTGATCAAGAACATTCAATCACAAATCATGGGTTTCACGGTTCTACCAAAACAAGTTTCGGTTCTACCTCTCCATGTGAGTACTTTGCATAGTCACTCTAGTTACCAAAATTCGGTTGACTAGGTACTAGGATCGGTTCCCCACATATATATGGTATATAACCTGTACTTGCTTCACATGTCCATAGGATCGGTTCCCCTTTGCCTAAAAACGTGTTGCACATGTCAATAGGATCGGTTCCCCTTTCTACTAAAAACTTGCTGCACCTCATACAAGGATCGATCCCCCTTTGTGATAGGTTGCACCTCTTACTAGGATCGGTTCCCCTTTACCCAGATTCGGTCATACCAATAACACTAAATCGATCATACCATCTCAGGTGATTACTTAAGATCGGTTTCACTAACAAAAGTCATACCAATTCAAAAGTCAGGCCTTTGTGAATAGTTTTACCAAGAACATAAACAAGTCATGAGCGATTATGCTAATCACACATATTGGTAGTTCAAAATATATGCAATGAATAACAATACCAATAATGCTTGGCGATTTCCCTTTCGATTTACAAAACAAGTTCATGAATTTACTTCCTTAAAACAAATGTAAAACATTGTTTCCTAGGATGAAATCTTCACCTTATACCCATACATAATCACAATAGCATTCAAACGATTATGTCGATGTTTTATATACAAAGTTTAATGGTTAAGCAATAAACCTCAAATTGTATTCCTTAATACTGTGTCTAACTAGAGTATAATCATTCATGCTTCGCAGTTTGTTTTCAATATGCACGACTTGAAAGATATGTTAGGGAATGAAACAGTTCAAGTCAAATATCACTAACCTCAAGTGGAAGGATGATGTTGTCGTTGTAGCTCCTTACTTCTTCACTTTTTCAAGTCTTCGCAATACTTGTAATGTCTCATATCCTAATACTTTCAAGTTAACCTATACGAAGCTGACTCTAGTACATAATCAAGCGACTCTTTAAATGAGTTTTGGCTCACTAAAATATGACAACCAAACTTGACATACCAACGCTTGGTGGGTTCAACCGAGCTATGCTCTAACACATTTTCAAACCTAGATCTAAAGATCAAATGGGAAATCAAAAAATATCTTGTATAACACAGTAAGGCTAGAAAATCCTAAAACAACACTAAAGTACTTGATAAAGGTGAAAGTGTCAGTGCCTCTAAGAAAGGTCAGGATGATAATTACAAATTGTCAGATGATGATCTTGATAATTTAATATCTCTTATAAGAACGTTTCTCCAGAGAACCTCCATCATCATCAAACAAGCCAAAAAAATTGTGGTCCTCTTACAAACAAGGACTCTAATGACAGTGATGATGAGGATATGCCTCAATGCTTCAAGTGTAGAGGTTCGGTCACTTTGCTAATGAGTGTCCAAATCGAAAAAAATTCACTGGCAATAAAGGTAATGCTGCAACACTTGATGAAACATCCGATCATTATGACTCATAAGGGAAAGAAATTTCAAGTGTTGTTCTATTGTCTTAATCTATCAATTTTGATGAATGTAGCAATACTCACATTAATACTGAGAACTTCTTTAATAATTTCTCATCAAATATTCTAAAAGAATATAATGGACTTTTCATTCACTAATGAAAATTATGTTGTCAATATTCCAGGACTATCACAAATAACTTTGTTTGCAGAAACATGTAGTTTTCCCGAATCTCTCTCCAAACGAAAATGTCCTTACTATACCACTGAAGGTCACGATCTCAAACTGTGCTTCAAGTACAAATAAAAAGTGAGGTATGTCAACAAACTGCACAAATGGCTAGTCGCTTGACAAATGTGCTTCAACTCTTCTAAAAGTAAAATTTATCAAAGGTATGTAAGGCGGTACCTTTTCCCACTAAAAGTCTGAAATGATTCTAAGGGAAATGATAAACCTAAAGGAAATAAGAGATCTAAATCCAAACGATCAAGAAAATTGGATGTTGACAAACCCGTGGAGGCACAACTTTATTATGTTTAAAAGTGCATTCTCATCTCATGTTCCCTTTGAAAATATGATAATTGTGCACTACAAGGGCTTTGGAACAAATTAATTTATTTTGTGTCTTCAACATTATTACTTGATTTTCCATCCTATTTTATGTTTATTTTTGTAATAATGTGGGGCTCTAGTTTTATGACTTCCTTTGCCAATTGTAGCCATTAACTCAAGAGAATTTTATACTCTATTTCTAATTGTTGAGCCTTGCTCCAGTAATATAAGGGTCACGTACCCTGTCTGGTTCTTGACCTAGTTGTGATAACTAGAATTTCCAATTATTCTCTTTTTGCACCTTGTGTAAGTCACTCTTTGACTTGGCTGAGTCCAAAATGTAATGATTCGATGTGGGTATATCAATAAACCTTGTGCTCTAGATATGAAATTCTTTCTGCCTATCTGACTCCTAAGCAATAGACGAGAACAAGATCCATGTGAATCTCTACCAGACTAGCCATGTAATGACCCGTCCCTCCACCGATACTGTCCCCACTTAGCCACTACCGTTATCCAACAGTATGGGGTTTTGAACGGGCATCGCTGTGGTAATCCAGCATAAACTTCCAGATGTTCACCCATCCCTGGATTACTCCCGCCCGAGCACGCTTAACTGCAGAGTTTTTTGAGAAATCTGGAGCCAATTGTGCTGAAAAGGCCTCAGTGTTAGGAAATGACAAGTCATTACTTATATTCCATTCGGCAAACCACTGCCAAATATCGGGGTATTACAATACCGCCACCTTAAATTGGAGCTGTCCTCGGTTACAGAATATACATACAAGCCAGATCTCTGACGTTCCTTGCCCCTCATGAGAAGCACCTGGACCAACCCTGTCCAGCGTACCTTCCTACCCTTGACGGGTGACCCGTCGTCGGCTTTGATACCATTTTTAATGACCCGTCCCTCCACCGATACTGTCCCCACTTAGCCACTGCGGTTATCCGACAGTGTGGGGTTTTGAACGGGCATCGCTGCGGTAATCCAGCATAAACTTCCAGGATGGTACATCCCTGGATTACTCCCGCCCGAGCACGCTTAACTGCAGAGTTTTCTGCCAACTCTGGAGCCAATTGTGCTGAATAAGCCTCGGTGTTAGGAAAGGATAAGTCATTACGTATATTCCATTTGGCCAACCACTGCCGAATATGGGGGTAATACAAGCCAAGATATCAAGAATGCTCTTAGAAAAATTATCTAATTATACAATTAATATTTAAACTTAAATGTTCTTGCATGAATTAACGAAGGTTTCATATATTCTAGGAACACATATTTTTTTCACCAATCAACATCCCTATTAACTTATATATTTCAAGTATAATGGTGTTGAAAAGACTTCTCCTTGTACAAACCCGAAGAAAGGTTAAAATTGATATTTTACCTCTCTAGTTTGAGTTCTAGAACTGAGTCCTTGTTTCTAAGAATTCTAATAGTTCCGAAACTCCAAATGGTTAGTCACCCTTCCTTTTTAATCTCACATTATTTTTGAACTCTTCCAAAAATTGCTTATATGGCCTTGTGAACGCTAAAACCATATTTGCAAGAATTATGGAGCCTCCAAGCACAATCTCTTCTAGTGAGACATGTATTCCTATTGTTATTTATAACCTCATATGTTCACATAGGTTAATCTCTTAACTCTTGTTAAAAGAGGAGTAAACTATTTTGAGAATTGCTGTAACACCCCGTGTTTTTAGCATGGCGCATGCTAAAAGATGCGCCATTTGCTTGTGATGAAGCTTCATCCAAAGCTTCCGTGGCGTGAAAAAGGTGGATTGGCTTAAGGCCAATCACCGCGCCAAAAATGGCGCATTATGTTTGGCATTTGGCCAAGGGCCAATGTTGCATCATCATGATGCATTAAGCCGATTGGGTAGGTGGGCTCGATCTTACAAATAAATCATTGTGCAATAAACAGAAATGATCGGAAGACCGGGTGGTGCGCAATCATTGTACGCAATCGTTGTGTGTAATCATTGTGCAGCGGACGAGAACAAGTGGTGCACAATCATTGTGCAACAGACGGAACCAGTGGTGCACAATCATTGTGCAACGAACGGAGACTCGGCAATCATTGCCGGTCATTCGAAATTCATGGCAACGCCATGAATAGTGAAGCATGTCAATATGCTCCCCTTTTCATACTTGTAGAAATTCCATTAAGACATATATAGGGAAGAGTAGTTGGTTGAAGGTGCATATGCGGACTATGTACCAAGTAAGCTTCATAGCTTAATAGGAAGGTTATAAATGATGCCTAAGGCTCATTTATAGTTGCGTAGCCTTTCGAAGAGGGTATTTGATGCGTTGACATCACTATGCCACGGCGCGGACCCGATGATGCATAATCATTATGCATCTTGGCGGAATGGCCTATACGGACAAGGTCATTACCGTTTTTGCTAGGCCACAGCCTTGCAAACGATTTGGTTTAAGTTTTCGTCCCTTCAAGGATGAACTACGGTCTGTGCTTGATCCCTTTAGAGTAGGGAAGGGTACGTAGGCAGCCGCAATGAGTTGCAAAGATTGCCGGGTCCAAAGACTTTGGCCCCTCATATCATCTAAGCTCGGTAGCTCGACGCGAGAGATGATTGTGGCCAGACTTGATGAGGCTTAGTTACATGCCAGTAAGTGGATGCTCATACTTCCTATCAAGTTATAAAGAGATGGTAAGCGAGGTAACGTGGGAAATGGCAAGGGCTTGGTGTGTCCTATGCTAAAGTCCAAGGCTTATGCCCTGGACAAGACACGACAATGTGACGGTTGCTAGCTAGCTAGGAATTCATTTATGAATTCCATACGTAAAGGTAAAGCCAGAGATGCATGAAAAATGCATTGGCATTGGCCTTATGGCCTTAAACCCTTTTGCGGGACAAGGGTAAGTTGGAACGGTGTGGAAGCTAAGTTAGCTGCGTCATGCTCCACGAGCATGCTTGCAAGGGCAATTGGACGTGCATTTGCCTAGCTTTGAGGCCCCGGATCGTAGCTTCATCATGGCGCACCTGGGAGATTACGGCCTGCCATGGGGCACGCGCCAAAGGCGTAATTTTCCGGTCCGTCACAGATGGTATCAGAGCAAGTTCCGAGAAAACTCTAGGGACTTGTGCGAAGTGGACTCATTGGCGAGTATTTTCCTTGATGAAAACTTAAAGTTGGAGAGTAGGCCAACTTCTGCGCGGGAAAGAGTTTGTAACTGCTGAGCCAGTTACTTTGCAAATCGAGTTGAGCTTGTATAAGTACTGTGAGTTTGCCAGCCTCGGGGCACCCCGCTTACGAGCATCCTAAGAAGACCGTGGGACGGTGGGTAGACAATGGGACCGATCATCCCCACACGTTGGCACCGGCCAAGGGTGTGCGTTGTCGAGCCCGGCTAGCATCCCACTTACGAGTGGCAACCGGTGAATCCGTCGGGGACGGTGGCTTGCATCCAACCGCACCGGGCATTAGAGATTGGTCCTCACGGTGTTGCGTTGAGTTTTTCCTTGTCATTTCGATGACATCTTTCAACCTTGTGAACCTTAGGGACTTCTGAGTGCGTAGTATGGGATGCGCATTCAGGATACCTTGTCGAGATATCCTCTTGGCACTGGCCAATTGTGATTCTTGGTTTTGTTGTGGGCACTTTTGGATCCCTGGGCAGGTGGTATGGGACATGTGCACAGAAGGTCTAAATTGTTGTTCATGACAACTTGAAGAAACCCGCGATTTCTGAGCTTTTGGTACGGGACTTTTGCTCAGGAAATCCAATTCGAAGAGATTGTCCACAATAGCTTTGGTTTTGAATTTCGGGGACGAAATTCTTTGAAGGGTGTGATAGTGTAACACCCCGTGTTTTTAGCATGGCGCATGCTAAAAGATGCGCCATTTGCTTGTGATGAAGCTTCATCCAAAGCTTCCGCAGCGTGAAAAAGGTGGATTGGCTTAAGGCCAATACCGCGCCAAAAATGGCGCATTATGTTTGGCATTTGGCCAAGGGCCAATGTTGCATCATCATGATGCATTAAGCCGATTGGGTAGGTGGGCTCGATCTTACAGTGAAATCATTGTGCAATAAATGTAAAGCTTGATCAGAGAAGACCGGGTGGTGCGCAATCATTGTACGCAAATCGTTGTGTGTAATCATTGTGCAAATGACAGAACAAGTGGTGCACAATCATTGTGCTGTGCGCCAGACGGAACCAGTGGTGCACAATCATTGTGCAACAGAACGGAGACTCGGCAATCATTGCCGGTCATTCAGAAATTCATGGCAACGGCCATGAATAGTGAAGCATGTCAATATGCTCCCCTTTTCATACTTGTAGAAATTCCATTAAGACATATATAGGGAAGGGTAGTTGGTTGAAGGTGCATATGCGGACTATGTACCAAGTAAGCTTCATAGCTTAGGAAGGTTATAAATGATGCCTAAGGCTCATTTATAGTTGCGTAGCCTTTCGAAGAGGGTATTTGATGCGTTGACATCACTATGCCACGGCGCGGACCCGATGATGCATAATCATTATGCATCTTGGCGGAATGGCCTATACGGACCAGGTCATTACCGTTTTTGCTAGGCCACAGCCTTGCAAACGATTTGGTTTAAGTTTCCGTCCCTTCAAGGATGAACTACGGTCTGTGCTTGATCCCTTTAGAGTAGGGAAGGGTACGTAGGCAGCCGCAATGAGTTGCAGCATTGCCGGTCCAGCACTTTGGCCCCTCATATCATCTAAGCTCGGTAGCTCGACGCGAGAGATGATTGTGGCCAGACTTGATGAGGCTTAGTTACATGCCAGTAAGTGGATGCTCATACTTCCTATCAAGTTATAAAGAGATGGTAAGCGAGGTAACGTGGGAAATGGCAAGGGCTTGGTGTGTCCTATGCTAAAGTCCAAGGCTTATGCCTGGACAAGACACGACAATGTGACGGTTGCTCAGCTAGCTAGGAATTCATTTATGAATTCCATACGTAAAGGTAAAGCCGAGAGATGCATGAAAAATGCATTGGCATTGGCCTTATGGCCTTAAACCCTTTTGCGGGACAAGGGTAAGTTGGAATGGTGTGGAAGCTAAGTTAGCTGCGTCATGCTCCACGAGCATGCTTGCAAGGGCAATTGGACGTGCATTTGCCTAGCTTTGAGGCCCGGATCGTAGCTTCATCATGGCGCACCGGGGAGATTACGGCCTGCGGGGCAACGCGCCAAAGGCGAAATTTTCCGGTCCGTCACAATTGCAGTATTGATCTCTCCACGATTACACTTTGTGAATCTACTGTTAAGGACTCCGGAAGACGTTCTCTAGGAATCTGCTTTCCTACTTGAATGAATAACTGCCATCGAATAAGTGGTGAACTTTAATCTCTACGTCCCTACATGGATAGGGAAAGTTGTAATTCTTATGTTGATTCATACCGCATAAATTGTCTTCTTTGTTCGTAACTAACCTAGAGAATTGTTTTTGTCGATGATTATTTTTCTCACGAAAATCTTGTATCTTAGTGCCTCTAACATTAACATTGATATTTTTTTTTAACTTCTTTGTTCGTAACTGGCAAGTAAATTTGTTAATGTCCAAGAAAATGCTTCTCTTGTGATTAGAGTAAGATTGCTCATGTTGTTCTCTCGGGAGGGGCATCAGATGAGGGAGATTTATTTTTAAACTTGTGCTTAATCGTCATATCTTTGCGGGGAGAGCGGATGCGGATTGTAAAAAATGCTTGTTTTTCTCCTTTGCCAATTTTGTTGAAAAAAATGGAGAGAATTATTAAGTAGTATCTTACAACAACATATGGCTTTTCGGAGCATTATGTAAGGGGGAGTGGTTTATGATCTATAGGTATTACCTATTTTGAAAAAGAAGTAAATATTGACTAAGGGGGAGAACATATCACCGTAGTATTGCTTCAAAGTTGTGGTGCAACTGAACTCTGAGGAAGGTAACAATACCATGCTTCTGTATAACAACCATTGAGTAGAGTGATTTTTCATTGTAATAAAGCTCTTTTGGAGTGTTCTCATAAGTTGTTATCTCTTTGGATCCTCATCAACAAAGGTGCTGAACGAACACATGCAGAACCATATAAAAACTTGAACTACGAAGAAATCATACGATGTTAAAGTACCAAGGAAATCAAGCATAGTGGATTTTTAGCTGAAAGATTAGCTTATTTTGAATCCATATGTAATGAATAGTTTTGTCACTAAAATTGACAAGGGGGAAGATTGTTATAGCACTGCTCAGTCGAACTTACAAGTTTTTCTATCTCAAGCTTGTTGTTAATGTTAGATGAACACAACTATGTCTTGATTTCTAGTATACTAAGTCAAGTTTCAGAATTTTTTTTTTTTTTCTTTTTGACAAAAAAAGATAATTTTCATTGATAGAAATTTTACATCTCAAAACCAAGAAAAAGATACTGAACATAAAACCTAATCTGTCTAGGATTATAATAGAAAGTCATGGAACAATAAATCCATATCAGCAAATTCAAAACCTCCTTTATGCCCCTCAACAACTTTAAAAAGCTCAATTAGAAATTTTTTGTTAACTTCCCTGAAGACTTCATAATACTGACTGGGGTATCTTCCAAGGTAAGCCTGAATCTGAGGTTCACCTTCGGCAAAATGCCCCATGGAATTTCTCATTTGCATTAGATAATTGGCAGGGCAATCTTCATCCTTTCCCTTGGCAAAAGTATGCTCAATTTTAACTGACTTTTTTTCTTCTTATCCTCCTCATTAACCTTATCTGGCTTCTTTTTTTTTTCCTTATCCTCCTCATTAACCTTATCTGACTTTTTTTTTATTAATATCTTGATTAAGCATATCTAACGTTTCCTTTTTCACCTCATTAACCTTATCAAACATATCTAACTTCTTTTTCTCTTTCTCCTCATTAAACATTTCTTCAGTAACAGGGAAGCTCTTCAACCATTTTTCAGTATGAATTTTATTAACGGCAGAGAGAAATTTTTGCTAGACTCTGGCATATGCACCATCTTTGTTTCACCACCATGAAGAATCTTGCTCATAACTGAATGTGAAGCAATAATAAAATTAACCCATTTATGTTCATCCCAAAAGATTGGATGCCTAAGGATCTTTTCAGGATCTTCTGAAAAAAATTGAAAAAAATTGTCATCGTTCTCAAATCTATCTACAATATCAATTTCCTCTGGAAAACGCTTATAATCCTTTGTAGTTGTAGATAACATTTCTTTTATTATAAGCCCCAAACTTTAAAATGTTTTCTAATTCCAAAATTATGGCAGCCAAAATTTCTTGTTTTTCGCTGGGATCCAAATTTTCAAAATCTGCGGGCTTTCAGTCCAATGGCCTGTCAGAATCTGAATCTCCAAATTTATCAGGAAAATCTTTATAAACTCTATTTCATGTTGATCGTCTAGGCTCATTGTTAAACATATGTTATCAGATTGCATCCCAATATCATAAACTTTTTTCTTATGCAACCATTTGATTATGTCAATTAGAACCCTGGTAACAAGTTCAAAACTTGGTTTAATGACCAAAGTCCTTGATTCTACAAAAGTAACATTAGGAGAACTTATAATCTCACGTAAAGTCTTTTCACAAATTTCAAAGATGTCAAGTTTCAGACTAGGTATAAAATTTGGTAATTGAATATCAGACATCACTGAATAACCCTCGAAGACTGAAGACCGAAGAAGACATTTGTATAACTTCATCAACAAGGAATGTGAAGACTGGATCATTCTATTTTTTTTTCTTTTTTTTTTTTAAATTATTTTTTCATGTGTCGATTTTTTTTTTTCCGTTAACATTTTTTCTACTATCAGCAATTGTAAATATTATTTATTTTTTTCTTTTCTTTTCTTTTCTTTTATTTTCTTTTCTTTTCTTTGTCAGTAAACCGTTTTTACCCGCAAACAACGAATCGCAAAACAAGAAAAATACTTCCACAGAATTATTATCATGAGTCAAAAAGCTGCTTGGTAGTACTTCCAAAGACTCAACTTGTATTGAAACGTTTTTTCTACTATCATTCATTATTAATATTCTTTCTTTCTTTTCTTTTCTTTTCTTTTATTTTAACAACAGAGCATACCAGCTCCTCGGGATCGATGATTTGATGATGAAACTCGTACATAATTTTACTTTCTTGGTTGTTAGCATCCGTGAATCTCACCACATGCTGCCAAAGCAAAAACTGACACCATCAGCAAACCATATAAACAAAAAATTAGCAAACCGTATAAACAAACAAAAAAAAAAGATAAAAAGAGTACCTTATACTGTTTTTGCTGACAGACGAATTCGGGTTCTTCTTATCAATGACTTTTCGAGGACCTACACCCCAAATAACAAAAAAAAAATATAGTAGGAGAAAGCGAGATAAAAATATCATTATAGTGCTACTACTGCACAAAAAACATATATATTGGATAAAGAAATCGAGACGGAAATCGAGACAGAGTAAAATTAATAAAACTTTTGTGGTTATGATTTATTTGTTGCGTTCCATAAAGACCATTTCTTTTGATTTTCTGCCAACCTTCTATCCTTTACCTATAATTAACATCCATATAAAGTAATGAGACACAGAAAGAAAACTAGGTTACTACAGAGAGAGAGGGGAAGAATTTTGATCCACTTACCTTCACCTTTACTTTCTTTTTGTCCAATATTTTCATTAATCTTTTTTTTTCCTATTATTTTCTTTTACTTTCTTTTCTTTTCAATTAGTCTTTGTCTGCGAAGAATATTCTTATTTCAGACTGAACTCAAAACCAAAACATGAAGAAAAAAAAAAGTGAAGGTAAGTATTTAATACAACTCACTGAATAACGGCCATCTAGGGGTTATAACACATTGTTGAGCAAATAATACCTACAAGGTCGGGTCTCCAACTTATACATAGCACAGGCGTTATTTTTCTTCTTTTAATCATACTAGATGTTCCGCTTGTGCTTTGCACGGGCCTAGATATTTTATAGATGAAAATATGTATTAGTGACATTGGATTTTTAGGGATTCAAAATTTGAACTACGAAACTAAAAAAAAGTAGGTAATAAAAATATTCAATTAATTAAATTAAAAATAGGGAATAATAATTCAAAATAATAAAATCCAACATGAACATAATTTATTTTAATAATGTTTTTGCCCGTGCAAAAGTTATCATATCAAAGGCAGGCTTAGATTTATGAGCACCAAATTTGTCAACCAAAGCTTATGCTTTTTTACTTTTTCATTCTTTTTGTACGTTTTTTTTTTCCACCTACAACTCCACATTTATTTTATTTTTTTCATCTTCCGCCTCATCTACGAATACCTCCAGGGCATATTTCCACTATTACACATATGTATGGACACATATGTTTGGACTTTAGGACCCCTTAAGGAACCATATTGTTCAATTGTTTATATAATATACCTACTAACTTAATTTGTGATCACAACAACCTGCTTATATATTTCTGCATCCAGAATTTGAGATGATCTTATAAGTCTTCGATTTTTTAATTGAATATGCCCACATAATCCTTGTATGGAGACCAGGTAATATTGTATACAACTAATTGAATATGCCCACATAATCCTTGTATATAGTGGGGTTAAATTAAGTCTTCGTCTTTTAATATTGTATAAAATTCTTAACCTCAACCTTTTGATCTTAAAATTTTATAAGTTGGAGTACTTAATCAAAAATTTTAATCATTATATATGGTGGCTATAGGTGCTGAAGGGATTCTAATAGCTGGTATACCTGGAATCATAAAGGTTAAAGCTGGAATGCTGACAACGTCTATGTCCAAAGAGATTAGTTTGGCTTGAAAATACTCTGAAAAATAAGCACATCGAGGATTATAGTTGAACCAAAAACAACAGGTTATATGTTAAATATATGAGTGCCTAGCAAACGTATAAATATATGAGTGTACATACTACCTTCATTACTAAGTGTCAACAAAACTTGAATCAAATTAGTGAATTTTAACATAAGCCGGAAGTTGTTTCTCGAACTCCTAGTTGCGAGTGTTGTCAGGATCAAAACGCCCGCGACTTTTGCCTTCAAAACAAAATAAAAAATTGCATAAAGATTGTGTTATTTGAAATCATCTCACTCTAATAATCAAGAGTATCCACAACTCCGAATCAGACTGCAAAGATATGAGTGTAAACACCTTTCATGACCACCAATAACTACAAAATAAATGGCAATAAACACGTTCGAATAACAATTTCCATGAAGCCATAAATACATAATATATCAACCATGAGAGCGAACACCTTCAATGGCACTAAAAATTTCATTCCAGAAACCTTTAAAAATATGCAGATGCAATATCTAAAGGTGTCAAATTAAAGTAAACCGTGAATTCTTAAATCAAGTCAACATAAATCCTACGGAAACAAAAATAAGCTCCCTTCTCAAGCAAGTACTAATTAAACCCCTCCGAGCTGAATAGATTACCTACAGGAAGATCTAATTAGGGGAAGAGATGTCATTGCGATCATGCATAATTCCTTTGATTTCTTCAATCATAATAACAAGAGTGACATTAGGGTTCAAATATCCAGTTAATTCTGTAGTATCCATTGAGAAAAATTGAATGAAAGCAATAAAAATAATTGATTTTTATACCTTCTTTTCAAAGCCCCCTTGTGAATAAACATTAACCCCTACAACGAATAAACAAAACAATCAAAAAAAGGAATTCAAACATAAAAAACATAAATCATCATGGGTGCAATCGAAACAGAAAGAGAAAAAAAAAAATATGAAGAGAAAATTAGGATTTGTTATCACCGGCGATGTAAAAAAAGGTTCGTATTGCAAAATAACAAAATAGATTCAGTGGTGTTCCCAGACGAAATGTTGGTGGTGTGAAAAAAGGAATGATTCCTATTGGTCTAAATATCGTAGATGGGGTCAAAAGCTCTAGGAAAAGAGCTTTGTTCAGCTTTTAACCATAGCAAAGGAAATTCACCTGAAGTCATATTTTTAATCAAAAGTATCCACAACTCCGAATTAGACTGCAAAGATATGAGAGTACACACCTTTCATGACCACCAAATACTGCAAAATAAATAGCAATGAACACGTTCGAAAAACAATTTCCATGAAACCATAAATACATAATATATCAACCATGAGAGCGAACACCTTCAATGGCACTAAAAATTTCATTCCATAAACCTTTAAAAATATGCAGATGCAATAACTAAAGGTGTCAAATTAAAGTAATATCGTGAATTCTTAAATCAAGTCAACATAAATCTTACGAAAACAAAAATAAGCTCCCTTCTCAAGCAAATACTAATTAAACCCCTCCAAGCTGAATAGATTACCTACAAGAATATTTGAATTAGGGGAAGAGATGTCATCGCGATCATGCATAATTCCTATGATTTATTCAATCATATAATAACAAGAGTGACAATAGAGTTCAAATATCCAGTTAATTCCTTAGTATCCATGGAGAAAAATTGAACGAAAACAATAAAAATAATTGATTTTTATACCTTTTTTCAAAGCCCCCTTGTGAATAACCATTAACCCCTACAATGAATAAACAAAACCCCTACAATGAATAAACAAATCGATCAAAAAAATAATTAAAAAACAAACAAACATAAACCACTGTGGGTGCAATCGAAATACAAAGAAAAAAAAATATGAAGAGAAGATTAGGATTTGTTATCACCGGCGTTGTGGAAAAGGTTCGTATTGCAAAATAACAAAATAGATTCGGTTGTGTTCCCAGACGAAATGTTGGTGGTGTGAAAAAAAATGATTCCTATTGGTCTAAATCGTAAGTGGGGCCAGAAGCTCTAGGCTTTTAACCACAACAAAGGAAATTCACCCGAAATCATATTATTAGGTCTAAATATAGTAGGTGGGGCTAGAAGCTCTAAGAAGAGAGCTTTGTTCAGCTTTTAACCACAACAAAAGAAATTCACCCGAAATCATATTATTATTGTTATTATTTGATTTGGTGTGCGTGGCGTCGCCCTGCCCCTTCTCGATGCATCAAATAGGTGGAAAAAATATAGGAAATATAAAGCACCAAACTTGAAAATATAGGAAATATAAAGCATCAAACTTTTGACCACCTTGCATCATTTGTACACGATTTATAAAGGGGATACCAGTATTGTTTGGGGCGATACCAACCCATATAGGACAAATGAATGTTAACATACCCTGGCCGTCGGATCGCTGAATTGGTATCACCCCGCCAATAGTGGTATCCCCTTTATAAATCATGCCCGCCAATAGTGGTATCCCCTTTATAAATCATGCATTTGTACTTCAGTTTGATACAAATAGTCTGATTAACTTTCAAATCGTTTCAAGTTTGTACAATCAGAAGAAATTTGAAGTTTCCATGCCATAGAGTTCCATATCGGGTGTAGCCTTGCAGGTTACCCATATCCATATGTAGGAAATACCA